>PVKN010013464.1:0-19909 GCA_004027915.1 Capromys pilorides | reverse complement strand
ATGAAAGAAAAATGACTCAAGCTTTATTGTTTCTCTGAAACTATTACAAAGTGAGAAAATAGTCATAGTTGAAGTTAATAAGAAAAAGGTAATTACAGTGGTAGTTATAGTTTACACTTAATCACACACATTTTAGAAGGTGCAACATTCAAAAATTAATAATAACACTGACACACTTGGAATAGTATATATGTTGCTAATTGAAATTTTTTTTAAACCTGTTTACTTCTTTGAAAGTGTATTGCTGGATATGTTCATTTTAGGGAACAAGCGTATCTCTGTCACCTTTGGTGCTTCTTTAGGTCAGGTGAAATCGGGCCCACGGGTGTTCTTTTCTTCCTTTTCTTTCCAGCACACCATGAACATTACACTCGACTCTTTTTCCTATTCTCAAAACCCTGACTTAGGTTTAAGGTCTGCCTCTGCGACTCACGAATTGCTCGATCATGGCTAAGTTACTGTCTCGGTTGCTTATCTCTCACTGCTGGGACAAAACACCTGACACCCAGGATGAAGGAAAGGTTTATTTTTAGCTCACAGTTTGTGGAGGTTTCAGTCTACACTCAGCTGGTTCCAAGGCAGAGTGGCACAAGGCAGAGAGCAGCAGCTTTTGGTAGCAGAAAACAGCAAAGAGCAAAGGCAAAAGGAGGTGCAGCGGCAGCTGTGGCAGAGGCGAGCCTCTCTCCCCTCCTTACAGTGCCTGCTGGCTCTCTGCCCCAGGGTGGGTGGACCTCAGCCTTGGATCAGCTCTAGAACCACACCTCAATGACTGCATGAGGCTTTGGGGGGACAACTGCACACACACACACCCTAACAGTTATTTTCCAATCTCTTCCTCAGTTTCTTCTTTCTTCAAAATGAGGATAATGATTACACTATTTACCTCATTAGGTCACTGAATTAAATTGATAATTAAGACATGTCTAAGTATGAAGCTCTGGTACTATTACCAGACAGGGTCCCTTGGGACAGTGTCACTCACTATCCTCATTACTATTACTATCCAGTCACATGATCAAAATACATCGGAAACTATTCTCTCTTAGAGCAAGTATTAAATTTAAGGACTATTTTATCCCCTTTAAATTTTAGAGCAATAGCAGGTAATGCAAAACAATAATTTGTAAACTTCTGTTTAAAAAACTTCTCTTTTTACTTTTCTAGAAAGTGTGCAATAGCATAGAAATTTTAAAAATCAAAGTTAACCAAAATTCATTTTTAAGATATCCTGGAACAGTGACAGCAGATCTTTTAGGGCTTTCAATGACACAAAGAGCTCACTGTGGAAAGTCTGTTACAGTTTTGCCACCACTGCTCTACAATGTCAAAATTAAAGATGCATAGTTGTGTTCTCTGAACACACATAGTTTGAATCATCTTAGAAACCTACATCTAAAAAATTAATAAAGAAATCCTAGTATTCAACCCAAGCTTGGAGTCTCTATCATATTTTACTTACATCTGTGAGATGGAGGAGTAGGGTCTAAGGTGCCATTTAAGTCCCAGGTTGAGAATCACTGTCAATCTAGTCACAGTAGGCACGAGAACACACTGCATGCTACATGGATGTTGGGAGTTGCAAAAGATGTTCAGAACTTTCTACTCTTTAAGCCTAAAGTATCTAAACCTTTTCAAAGGAACATTAATCTTTACAGTCATGTCATGAACTACTTTGTGAAAAATGAAACTGACAAATGACTCTTCATTTCCTTTACATCTTATTAGCATCAAATTCTACAGCTTTCAAAATATGCAGCTCAATTTTTCTTGAAAGATCACTCATATCCTTCCAGCACTACAATTTCCCACTCAGCACCTCAGACCAGTGCTTATTTTCTCATCCCATCTCTCATTTTCCACACATTTGTGAAGCACTCTGACCATGCAACAACTTGGGCTCTTAAAATGTGGACTCAACTTAGAAGAATAAATCCATTTTCACTTTTCACAAATTTAACACATTCACATGATGACTACAAATAAATGAATCCTCCTGTGTAGAAAACATAATATCCTTGATACGTCACTTTTTTTTTCGCCATGCGCCCAATGCAAAAAAAATGTTCTGTATGGTTGCCCTAATGACTGGCTTTGCTACTTGCAAAAACCGGTTTGAGTCACTCTGAGCAAATGGGCTTTTAGTTGGTGCCCTGCTCAATTTTGTTTGATTGCTCCTACTGTGTAGAGCTCCATCAGAGTTTTCTTTTAGTCTAAGTATTCAAGGTTATTATTCTCCTTTTAGTGGAAAATATAATTTAAATATAATTTTTAAGGAAATGATAGGCTGGCCAGCAACTGCATACTGCCAGGAAGAATGGGCCTGGCATTATACACAATGACCATTCCATAGCACAAACAAACAAGCAAACACAATGCCTGGATATATATTGATTTAAGATGCTAATGGTCTTAAGTTTTAAGATAACCACCATGGGAATCCATCCTGCCTACTCTATCTACTATAGTTGCATGAGATCTTGAAACAATAAGACATACGATTTGCTGCAGGGTCATGTGACAAGATAGAGCTTGAAAAGGTGACATAGAAAATGCCTTCCTATCTGCTTGTAGAGCATTATTTGTACCCCACACATGTGAGTCACCATGTGAACCCTAATTATGCTGACATATTAGAGTCTATAGTCATGCAAAGATGAGAAATGATCCCAATAAAGCAAACAACAATAATACACACATACAATCATGGGTCTTGCATAGTTTTAGAGAGAGAAATATTATATGAGAACAAAGTGAAAGAAAGGAGAACTAGTTCAATGATGGTGTGTAAATGTTTTGGAGAAGGCCTTTTAGGATTTCTCAGGAGAAAAAGCCCAGCTTTTCATGACTACATGAAATGAAAGCAAGGTTCTTGGAAGTCTGGGGTAAATGACAGTCAATCTGTCTAAAGTTCACAGTGCTTGCACATAAAATAAAAAGGAAAATGAAGGCCAGGTCGTAGAGAATCTGAAGTGGCAGGTCGATGTTTCAGAATTAAAACTATGCAACTACCTTGTATAACCAGACATGTGAGGAATAAACCCACGTTCTGTTTATCTTTAGCTATGGATTATGGACAAGAAAAATTTAAACTTCACTTTTAGCTTTCTACAATATAATGATCAAATTTAAGTAATGCTGTAGGGCTAGGGAGATAGCTCAGTGGTCTAAGCACCTGCCTAGCAAGCACAAGGACCTGGGTTCAGTTCCCAGTACTGCATGCTATGCCAGGCCCTGGAACCCCGGGCACACAGTGCTGGCCATCAAAACCAGGTGTGGTGGTGCACACCTGTAATCCCAGCACTTGGGAGGCTGAGACAGGAGGATCACTATGAGTCCAAGCTGTGTAGCAAGATCCTGTATCAAATAAATAAACACATAAAAGATTATAAAATAAAAAGTAATGCTGTGGCTGTCAGGCTGTTAACCATTGGATAGATTCTGACTTTCAAGAAGAGCATCAAGATGACACAGGTCTGTAATCTCAGAATTCTGGGAAGCTGAGACAGGAGGACTTTCAAGTACCCAGGGTATCCTGGGCAATTTGGAGACTTGGTGAGATTTTGACAAAAACAGACTGCGGATAAAGCTGAGTGTGCAGACCCTGGGTATAATCCCCAGTGTTGCTAACTAAATAAACAGAAGTGTACATAATTATGCTAATACGTGTCTCTGTTGATATGACTATATATGTGTGTGTTGACATGATACAACCTTGTGGCAACAGAGAAAGAACCCGGAATCTACAGATAATGAAATAAAAGGGGACAGAGATTTACTAAATTGTTCATGTCCAGAGTGACACAATTGTGTTTTCACAGATAATCTGTACCAATCTCAATATTCTGTCCAGGGCAGCATGCCCATCCAGATTAGCTGCGTAGTCAAGGACACAATAAATTTTTATAAATACCAACAGTCGTGAGCCTTAGTTTTCACTGGCGTAATATATTGGTCCTTACCAAGGAAAGTTTACTAATGTGAGCAATCTAATGTGAGCAATCTCAGCTACTTCCCAAGGAGGAAAGTAATCATAAGTTTCTCTTTAGCATTATTTAGATGAAACTCTGAGATAGGTGGTACTCCTGTCTCATTTTCTAAAGCACAGTACAACAGCAACACAGCATATCCTAAAGGACTTAAGTTCATACTGCTGTAATCTGATGTTCTGGGGAAGCTGTGAAAGCTGTTAAATAAGGTGTAATTATTTAGACTTCAAATTATGATGATGAGGCTTGGGTGAATAATTATGTGACTAATTATGGGAAAAAAAATCCATGACATCACTGCATTTGCTTTCTCACAACCACTTAGTCTAGTCATAGTATGTGGGGTTTTGTTTTTTTTTTCTGCTAAATCCATTAGGCTACAAAGTTTAAGACACCTAAACTTCTCATTTTAAAAATTCATATAATTGTTATAAAATTTAATTTTGCTCACATGAAGAACAGTTTTTTTAACTCAATAAACATGACTCCTTCTGTGGTCATATTCATAAATTATATTTTCTTCCTTAAATTAATCATTTTTTGCTGCATTGTACAGAATTCTCTTTCAGGAACGTATTTAGGGTGGGTTCTATCAATTTGCACAGCACGGCTATTGATCCTGCAGAACACTAAAATAAACAGAGCAGGCCCCACTTATCCCAGGTGAGGATTCGTGTCGGATTCGGCAGGACAGCAGCCAGCATTCTCTTAATTGCTGTGTTGTGGGAAGATGTGTCACTCTGCAGACAACACTGATGCCTACTCTGCTGGCGCTTCTGAAATGCTTCTACCACATGCTGCGATGACACCGGCACGGCAGGCCTAGGGTTGGAGCCCCGGTACCTGCTTACAGGCCCTTTAATCCATTGAACTATAAAACTCTTTATTTTAAATGCAAGAAAATTAGACAATAAAAATGATATACAATTTCAAAGCAAGACAGTAGGAGGGTAACAATGGTTAGTACATTGTGTGCTATTTATCTACAAGATAGAGGCTGAAAATATGATCACATGAGCTAGTCTAAGCCTTTCCTTTTAATGAGCTAAGAGCAATGACAAAACTAAAGGTCTAGATTTCAATGTCAGTCGCATTTTACAAGAGTGCAGACAGACAGCGGATCTTTGCAGTGAACCAAACAGATCGTTTTTGCTTAGATCCTTACCTGCACAATGTCCCTCTCAGCGTATTTTCCTCTGGAGGAGACTCTTACATCATCTCCATCTAATTCCACCATTGCTGGAAAGCAAAATGGGATCGTCAATGTAACACATTTTAGTCAAACCCTAAAACTGTGGGCAAAATTTTATACTGATAAAGATATACCTGTCCATATCTAGACAGGGCATGTGTCCCAGGCAGTATGTCCCATGTTGATACAGAAAACCTTTCAATTTTGTCTCTTTCTTCATTTGTCCCACAACTTGCTGAATGCATGTTCCGTAGAGAAAAGCAAGCCAAACCTTCAACTCACTTTTGAAAGGTCGGCAGAGCCAACGCACCGTGGAACGGTCTGGGTTCACTGTTCCAGGGTACAGGTTCTATCCTTGTAGGACTGGTTTTCATTTTTTCTTTCTAACTTAAGAAACTTGGTAGCAATTACAGAATTTTCAAGACATGCTAGACTTCGTTTTTACTAAGAAACTATAACAAAGTCATATATCTTCACCATCCAATTTTAATTTCTGAATAAATTACAAAGCAACGTGCAGCTTTCAGTCCTATATTGATTGAATAAGGTATAATTGATTTTTAATTAGCTAAGAAACAATTCCAATGCTGCGTAGATGAGCTGACACTGCAGTGCTGTGTTATAAAGGGATGGCTTGTTCCGCACAATGTTATGCCTCAAGCAGGAGGATTTTCCATAGTTTATTAAGTTTTCAGTGACAATTATCTAAATTATTACAACAGAGATGCTAATTTGTGCTTAAAGTGTAATTCTATTACTGATAATTCATTGTTATACACATGACATTTACCATATTCCACAGAGCCTGTATGTTTGCCTCTTCACACCAAAAAATAAAACACCACTGTGGCAGAATATAATCTTACCTTCTTCACTATTTTCTTCAGGATTTAGATTAAGCATTTGTGTTAATAAACGTTTTTAAAATGTTCACTTTTCCTAAAATCAATTCTTTATTTGGTACAGGATATCCTTACACAGCTTGGACTTATAGTGATCCTCTTTCCCAGCCTCCCTGGTGCTAGGATTACAGGTCTGCACCACCATGCCTGGTCTTGACGGCTGGTTCAGCGTGGGACTGGTTCAGCATGTGGTACTGGGGATGGAACCTGGGTCTTTGCACTTGCCAGGCAGGCACTTAAGACTGCTGAGCTATCTCCCCAGCCCCCAAAATTTCATCTTTCTATAGCATCTTCACAAAGTTTTAGTTAGTCCCTTGGTAGTTTACACAACTGGTGTAAGAGCCATCATCAAACGAACATACTACGCCATCGCTTTGTCAAATCTATGCACTGCAACCAGTAAGGTGATCGACTTACTCAAAATACAAAAGAACTATTTTTTTCTCCTCTACTTCACAGTATTATGGTGCTCAAACATTTTCAATAATTAACTGACTTTCATCTAGGTTTGCTTTAACAATTGTCATACTACTCTGAGACATAACTGTACACTGAATGTGAAATGTCAACAAACACTGACACTTTTCCTTTCATCCTTTAAAACACTAATAAATCCAAATTTGATTTCATTTTCTTTTTTAAGATAGGACATCACTACGCAGGTCCGGCTGACCCTGTGCTCACTTCGTAGCCCAGGATGGTCTCAAACTCATAATCATCCTCCTGCTTTAGCCACCTGTGCTGACGTTACAGGCATGTGCCACCATGCTTGGCTCTAATACGCTAGTGCTAATGAACTACATCACCTAGTTTCTACTTGCTCTAAACTGAGAAGAACCAGAGGGCAATCTAAACCTCAACTTCTAGAACCCTCTACAACCTTTATGGGTCTTTAGGAGTGTTTCATGCCCATTAATGAAGACAATGACAGTAATTCAGGTAATCTTGTAGAAAGACGAGAGCCTATGAAAGATTTTCCAGCTCTCAGCATGCCTTTGGATTGAAAGGCTGCAGTGGGGACCAACTGGAGGCCATACTTTCAGGAACAAGAGAGCTGGTGTGGAAGATGTGGAGACGTTACTACACTCTCCAGGTTGTTGATAACTGTCACTCACTGCCTCTCCTTGGAAAGGCACCTGACAGGCAGACAAACATCTTTCTAGCCAGGGAGATATTATTACATTAGAGTTCCTTTTCCTCGGCCCTTTCTTCAACTTGAACCAAAGCCAGAAGCAGATCCTGCATTTATTGAATCTTTGACCGCCCTTTACAGATAAAAACAAAGTCCTGCTTGGAGAATCTTTTTTCATAATGAAAGTGATTTTCAGCTTTATAGAAAGCTGAAAATCAGTATGGAAAATTATGCAAAGCATTTAAAAATTTTTCTTACTAGACTATAGAAATAAATATGAATACTCACTAATTTAATAATTTATTCAAAGCACGGACTGCAAAATAGCACACTGCTTGCCCCATGATGCAATGCCTTTCTCATTAAAAATGCATAGGTGTAGAATTTACGTGGTTAGTGGACCCACTGTGCAAGTGAGGTTTCAGTCTATACCAATGCCAGCCTATACCTGGGCCACGTGAACATGCTGCCTCAGACCTCGTGGTGCTGACAGAGGCTCGGTGACATGACAGCAAGAAATTGTAAGTCAGAGGCTTTCTGATTTAAGCACAAGCATGTTTTCCCTTTTCTCCTCAGCTACAGGAGAAGAGATGTGTTTTGAGAGGAAAGAAAGAAAAGTACTTTAGAGAAGCAGCTACTGCTTCCTAGCAGAAGGACTTCTGTTAGTCCTGGACCTGGAAGTTTTTCATCCTGATAAAACTCATCATGGCTTTTCTTGAGTGGGGCTGGGGGTTTGGGTGTGGGGGCCAGGGAGGGGGGGTGGGGGGCAGGAATCACTGGATGCTAATCATATCCTACCTCCCTGCTCACATGTTTCCTGAGGAAAGCAGTGCTCTCATTTCCGGGAGGGACTCTGCCAGGGAAGCAGCTCCATCTTTGTCTACAATCCTGCCTTACTCTTCCACCTGAAGCCCAAAGAACCAAGATGAGCCACGCTCCTCCTACCACAGGAAACTGGAAATGAGGGGTAGGACATTGGTCCCTGGAGAAGAAACGATGGAAAGTTTCTGTCCATAGGTCAATACAATTCTTAAATTCACTTCTGACTCCTGCACATATTTTCAGTTAGTTCAAGATCTCAGATAGGGAAATGAAGATGCCTTAAGTGTCCAACCTAGGGAAGGTGGTAAGGGTGACCGTTTGGTGAGTACAGTGCTCAAACAGCTATGCCTGCTGGGCTGCACAGCAATGTACAACCAGAAATACACATCAGGAAAGTCAGGGCACTGGGTCCAGGCATCACGTATGGAAGCTCAGAAAGGACAAAAAGTGAAGGACGTTCACCATCTCTGGGCAGCCTAACAGAACTAGTTGCAAAGGAGTCTGGGAGACCAGAGGTAAATCCAAGAGTGGTGAATCCTTTGAGGAAAGAGACAACAGTAGCCAAAGAGGAAAATGCACAGGGCATAAGAGGCAAAGATGGAGCTTAGCCTTCCTGACTCTAAGATATGTTTCAAGTTTGCTTCTGAAGCACAATGCAAGCAGAGACGAATATTCAAAGATGCAGGGAACATCAACAGAAGCAGTGGTGGGGGCTAAACGACTTTCCTTAGAAAGCAGAAGAGCACAATGGTAAAAAGGATGGCCAGCCAAGTGGAGAAATCTAAGGGACCCAGGGACCGCCCAAGAGCCTTTCTGGCAGTGGTTAACCTCAGAGCGACAAGTCCGGACTTGCCTTGAGCAGGGGGCAGTAATCATACTTTATTCAGCCACTTACATAGCTAAATTAATGAGTAATTTACCAAAAGCAGCTCTGAACATTCTAAAACTATTCTCCAAGTTCCAAGTGAAATAAATGGCCATGACTAATAAACAAACTTGTTTTAAGCAAGCAAACAAGCAAAACCTGAACCCATGCAACTGCTGTTCAACACAAAGTTACTTAAAAAGAATTCACCTCAGATGACTGGAAACTGATTATCCTTAAAGATGTCTACCCTAAATCATGAGTTACACAAACACCTGTCATCTAATTTGCATTTAAACAAGGCCTCAGTGAACTGAAATCTACTCAGTGAGCCAATTTAGCCTAATTATAAATAAGGGCTCATTAAGCTTCAGCTGCCCAGTTTCATTTGTCATTTCACTTTGCTCTTTCACATGGCAGAACTTCCTTATTTGAAAGCTAATGTCCCTCAATTAGCCAGGGTCTGGAAACTTATTACATTAGCATATTATTGTTATAACTTAATGATTTATGAATTTAATGCTCATCTTTGCAGTCTTTAGTGAACCCAGTGTGTTCTGCCTTAGGACTAAAATCTCAATTTATCACCTTATCAGTCTTAAGTCTTATTTTGAGGTACAAACTACTGGTCTCTAATGGAATACCAAGCTACATGTTGAATTTAATTCATAAACTAGGGAGACAGTGTCCTCATCAGAGGACAGTATCTTATTTTGTTACTTTAATAGACATCCTCGCAAGCTATGTACATTTATGTCTACGAGGACATGATGTACAAACAAAACAATCACATTGTTCTATTTGGAAAATAACAGAGCTAAGCATGTTACATATTAGGTTAAGTAAGTTCCTAAGGAACATAAATGAAATTTTACTACTCACCATCAAATTCTGCTGGCCCAACACCTACTATAATTATCGACATTGGAAGTTTTGAGGCCTTTGAAAAGAACACAATTCAGTATCAATTAGGAAACTGAGTTCTTAAGAAGAAAATATGTTCTACAAACAGCTGTACATGGTTTCAGGTAAAACCTGAGGGAATTTGACCAATCTTGTCAAATACGAAAGTTACAGTTTTTTGTTATATAGGTCTTGCTTTACTTTGGTCTTAACCATTCAACAGAGAAGTCTAACCATGTGGTATAAAAAGTAAAGCCACATTAATAAGCTGAGCTGTAAAAGGCTCAAGTCAACAGCTTCCTACATGGCCAGTTCTTCAGATAACATACTACTATTATGGACTATTAGACTATACATATAGCTACTTTCTCTTAGTTCAATGAGAAGAAATAGTACTAATAGTGTTTAGACAAAATATCAAGTCTGCATCTGGTACTCTGAACAAATACTACAAAGATAACAATATACAATGTGTTAATTGTTGTAACTGTCCTACTAACCTGTTGTGAAACTGTCTCATTGCTATTTCTTTATTGTTGTTGTTGTTGTTGTTATTATTATTATTATTATTATTACTATTTTGTGGTACTGGAGATTGAACTCAGGACCTTGCACTTGCCAGGTAAGTGCTTATTCTACTGAGGTATCTCCCTGGCCCCCTTTCTCATTAAAATTAACTTTAAAAATTAAAAAAAAAAAAAAGAAAATATGCTAAGGTTTAAGTCTGTTGGATAGCTTCTTAGCATATTCAAGATTAACAGCATAGTATGTGTCACCGCCAGCCTTTCCACGCTGTGAACTGACACTAACCCACTCTTGGGGAGCAACCCCCGCTACATAAATTCAGCTAAAACAGCTTTCACTGGAGCACACGCTCTCACTGGCTACCATCAGGCAAAGCCTTCCTTGGCTGATCCTGAGGGTCTCTGGGTTTTTTTCCCATTCCTTCTCTTCAACAAAATCATTTCTAGTAGGAGAACTCAGTGTGAGGCCCGTGAAACAGCAGCACCTACTCTATCTGGTACAGAGTTAGAAATGGCTAGAAAAAGCCATTTCTCAGTCAATAATATAAACAGATGATCATTACAGAACGTTATTTTTAATATTATTAATTTATGCATTACATATCCAAGAACTTGTGAGGGAGACTAAATATTTGATGTCATAATGCATTTTTTCATTATAGGTAGCCTTCAAATTATATTACCACTTTAAATAATTAAATGGGAAGGGTGGGAGCCCCAGTGACAAATAGACCACACATCACAGCAGCTCAGCTTCAGCTAGAAGGTTGAGGAACGAAGAGTAACATTTCTCAGTGCGCTGTGTCTAAATTATTAATCCATATTTTAAAGTGTGAACCAAGGCCATGGACAAGAACATGAAGACAATCAAGACAAATTCAACCCAAATATATTTAGTTGAAAACAAACAAACATATTAAAACACTCGAATGCCTTTGCATCCTCTCCTTTTCATACTCGGTTTTTCTTTAAAATCAACTTTAGGGGATCTGCTTCTTGCACCTATGTAACTTATTTTTCTAGATCCACTGCTAATTATGCTTCCTCTGTGTTACTAAAAATAGCAAGGCTTGAAAAGTGATTTATTCATAACAGCTGGCTTTTAAATGTCAACTTTGTATCAAACATTGCTAGCCTTTAAAATATGGACTGAGGCTGCTAGTCTAGGTATAGAAATGGTACGTAAAAGTAGATATAATTTTAATAGACATTTACATTGAGGAAAAATAAATTCCTAAGATAATTTTTTAAAGATAATTAAATCATAAAAACCAGATGTGTGAGCAGGAATTACAATGAACAGTAAAGCATGCACCGAAGTCATGTCCAGTTCCTATTCAACTCTACAGAAACAGGAATAAGCTAGCGAAGGGCTCATGTTACTAATGGGTAGATGTTAAGAAATAGCAGCTAGGTGTACCAGGCAGAAGATTGTACACAAGAGCCTGAAAGTAATCTATTAGCCAAAATCAAATACACTCAGGCAAACAAACTCTCTCTCTCTCTCTCTCTCTCTCTCTCACACACACACACACACTTCACACACACTTCCTCAAAGACACACAAGAACTGTGCTCTGATTTAGCTGATGGGTCAGTGGGACAGATGAGTGTAGTGGTCTAGAGATTAAAAACACCATCTGCCACGAAGCTCTGGGCATTCTATCGCACTGTCACATCTCCTAAAGTGACGCCCCTACTCACATTAACTATGGACTCCTTCGTCTGCGCCATATCTGAGATGACGCCATCTGTCACAATCAGGAGCACAAAGTATTGGGAGCCATCCTTCACCGAAGACGCGTATCTGAAAGGCAAGGAAAAGGTGAGGAATAGCACACAAAGGAAAAGTTTCTCTGCTCAACCGTGCTTGGTAACCATTTGGAAGAGTCGACAAGCTTTTTTTTTTTTTTTAATCTTAACGTATTTAAACATCTGAGAGGCCTAGATTAAGCAAGGTCCTCAGTACACATTTTCCTGGAATAACACACTAGCGTGATGGCAATGGCAGTGTCTGCCAGCACACAGGACCATGGGGCTGACCTAAACATTTGCACACAAATAAAAAAGTTTACAAAGAGGAAGCCTGCTCTAGAACAAAGGGATGATCCTAGACTTTGGAAAAAGAGTTCTCCCAGTTAAGCAACACACTCTGGGTAGCATCTTCAATAAATCACTTAAGCTGTCTGAACTTTCTTGCCTTGGAAACTGAGATAATAGCATACTGTGCATTTTTGTATGGATTAGTAAAGTACATGCATGCTACCTAATAAGTCATAGTGTTTTATAAAGTGGAGCAATAATAAAAAATGAGTTTTGCTTTGAAACCATGTAGAACTGACAGACACGCAATAATATGAGATACTTGATGTCACCAAAATGTACGAACGCAAATGGTTTTACTTTCGCATCACAGTAATTCCACCTCAATACCACAAATGAGACAGGAGAAACACCTTTTGACACACCCCCAAGTCACATTCTCTGGACTGAAGAACTGAGGATTGAATTCAGCGCATTCAGACTGAGTTATAGTCTCCTGCTAACCCTTGTCACTTTCTAAACTATGAGATAAGGTTTTGCTAAGTTATCCAGGGTGGCCTCAATTTAACGTTCCTCTTGCTTCGGTCACTGAATGCTTATGATTACAGGTGTGTGCCACTGTGTCCAGCTCCAGTTCTTAATAGGTGTTTGGTATAAGATGGAAAAGAAAATTATAATCAAGTAAAAATTTTATGCATGATGTCATCATATATTTTAGTGCTTGAAGAATTTCCAAGAACTTGAACGAAGTACCACTTGAGATTCTGGATTAAGGATTTGATGAATATATTGTACATTGTTATGGTTTGTATGTAATTGTCCCCCAAAGCCTCATGTAAATCATGGGGCTGTCAAGCGTGCCTGGCCCGAGGGGCGGGACCAGAGGATCAGGGCGTGTCTGAGGGGCGGGGCCAGAGAGGTGTGAACTGTTAAACTGGCTAGCCTGCGCTTCCTCAGAGATGTGGAGAGGGTCATCCTGGGCACAACAGCACCCTAGCCTCTCCTCCAGTGTCTTGAAACCTCCAGGAACTGTTAGCTAAATAAATCTTTCCTTCCCTAAGCTTGTGCGTTGAGTATTTGTCCCAGGAATGAGAGAAGAGTAACTAAGACATATATTATTACATTTCTTCTGTTTATATGGTGTTTTATAGTCAAGTATCTAGATTGTACTGTCAACAGGATAGTTTTTATCAATTTTTAGATGACTGCTATGTAGTTCATGTCCAGCAAGCATGCTGGTGTTTTTAGGAGAAAAGATGGTAAATCAGATGACCTTGCCCACATTTCTAAAGTATTAACAACCAGGTCAGATACAAACAGACTCAAGAAAAATTCCACTGATTAACCAATAAAATAGTTTCCACCCTGAAGGAGTAAAGAGATCATATTTGGGTAGGGTAGAGACAGATACACAGGAAATCATCTCAGAGCATACCGTTTCTTAAACAGCAGAATTAGTAATCATACGAAGAACTAAAATTTCATAAAATGGCAAGTCCAGAGAGTGAAAATGAGAATGGGCAGTGAAGTGGTGTGTTTATTCGTGCCTTCCAAGACAGGGAGGAGACACTGCCACAAGGCACCATCAGAAAGACTTTGGAGCACTGAGCAATTCGTGTTTGACCTTAAGGGGTCTGTATTCATTTGCTGGGAATACGACCAATGGAGAACGATCTAAAGCAGAGTGACACCTACTCTCCAATGTAACTTTTCATCAAGAACAGAAATCTAGCAATTGCTATCAAGAATTCAGTTATTAGTATTTAAACACTTTATTCTTCAAAAAAGCATTTCTTACAAATCATAATTCAGAAAAAGTTTTATATTTTAGGCTAGAAATGGAAGAAACGTTTCTGAATAAACAATTTTGCTTGTATGATTTTTCTTACCAAATTATTCTCTTTAAAATGGTGAATTCTACCAGATTAAAAATCAATGAAAGGTAAACAGGATGTGACCATCTAAAATTCTGCTGCAAGTGATTTAACTGATTTTCTTTTCATTTACAGGGACACGTGTCTCAGAGGAAGCCACATACGTCCTATGGTGGCAGTTAGGAATAGATTGAAAGGGATCATGGCAGACTTGGAATTTCTCTGAAGTTTGTTACTTTAAAAGCTTAATTTTGCATTTCACTTTATAATACACATACGCACATGTACTTGTTTTGTATTTAACTTGAAGGGAATCAATGCTTTAGAAAGATATATTTATTGTCTGTTCTCTCTACTTCTAAATACACTTAATTTAAAAACAAATTAGACTTTACCTAAGAAGCATCCAGCCCATGTTAGACTTTATCATCGCCAGCACTACAAATTCATCTTTTCAAACTCTTTGCTGTTTCTATGGCATTTGGATACTGTTGCACATTGCAGGTGAAACTAAATTTCAAACAAGATCAATGTGGTGTCACTATTTCTTCTGTAGCCTTTTATTTTAAAAGTATTACATACTTATAATAAAAATAATTAATCTGTCCCAGAAATCCATGAAGTAAAAAATATACACTGGACACACTTCATCCCCTTCTCTGGGCCATGACAACAATTCACAGCCTTGAAGATGCCAATTCTATTTAAAAGGCATTACAAAGGGCCGGCCAAATAGCTCAGCGGACTAAAGTGCCTTGACGCAGGTGCAAGGGCTGGGGGTTCAACTGAGACTGGGCATGGTGGCGTGTGCCTATATTCCCAGCTCTTGGGAGGCAGTGAACAGGGGATCACCATGAATCTAATCTAGTAGTGAGACCCTGACCATCCTGTAGACCCTTCCCCCCCCAAAAAAAAAGGCATTACAGAGCTTCTTAGCAGAACCTAATGGTGAATGAATCCTGTGCTGAACTGTACAATGAAAATGCTATTAACAGCTACCACACTACCTTCTGTTCAAAAACAGTGAGTCTATAACTCACATTTTACTATAACAAATCAGACAGAAAAAGTTAACAACATTTTCTTTGTAGTGTTCCTGTTACAGTTTCTAAGAGTGTTTATACAAAAGCTCACACGTGGTGGGCTCATACCTGTGAAGGATTCTTTCACTTTATTACTTCCTTCAAAGGAAAGGGGAAGCATGAAGACAAGGAAAGGAAACTGACTCAGGAATTTGGGGTGGGGGAGGGGCGCATGCCGGGCAAGTCAGAGGTTCTGAGTTTGATTCCCAGTACCCCTTAAAGGAAAGATTTTTACTGTCCTCTGTTTCTCTATCCCCCTCCCCTTCTTTCCTCTCTCATTCTTTCACAAAGCTAGGGATGGAGGCCTCATTCATGCTAAGTGAAACAACTACCACAGGGTCCCATCCCAGGGTGTTTTATTTCAGTAGCTCATGTAGGACTTACCCAACGGGTTACCTCTCCTTAATATCAAATGAAAAGATACATGCACTAAAATGTGTCAACACAAAGTAACAGTAAATTTCATGTTATGATACTGCCACCCCATACTCCTCTTGTCCATCAAACCATCACACTTTGCTATAACAATTTACATGTCCAGTGTTCCCTCATTTATTGTGAACATTATGTTCCAGACACCACATGACAAGCGAAAATCGGCAAAGTAGCGATGTTATACATATAACATATATAAAGGCTTCATAAAGCCTTTCCACACTTATAAACCTTTCCCATACTTTTAAAAACATTTCTAATTTTAACCATTTTCTAAACTCATAAATTTACATAATTTTAACAACATACATATACTGTACACTACCACAAAAATCCCACAATATAATGAAAAATCCATGACAAATAATATAGATTATTAGTTTTTGAAAACCCTGGAAACAGTTAAATCTTTGAAAGTCAAGCCACAAAATAGCAAGGGGGCTACTGTAAATGCCAAGCAAAGACATGTACTCTGAGTAAGGTTAGGATCTGTTGGGCTGGCCAGATAGCTCAGAGGACTAAAGCTCCTGCCTAGGCAGGCGCAGGACCAGGGGTTCGATCCCCAAGTGGAGGCACACACCTGTAATCCCCAGCACTTGGGAGGCTAAAAACAGGAGGATCACTATGAATCTAATCTGTGTAGCGACACCCTGTACTAAATACATTTAAAAAAAGGATCTGTCTTTGATCAAGCATGGAAAATGACTTCTATAAAAAGACATCCACAAGGTGGATGGTGATCTCAACAGTATAAACCATCCATACCTAATGTCTTATCTCACAGTAGCATAGAGATAAGACAATACTTTGGTGCCTTCTGTGATATATAGGGCCCATTATTTTCACCTCATGACATTGGAATATATCTTAGTCTTCACTCATTGCTGGGACAAATATCCAATACTCAAAATGAAGAAAGGAAAAGCTTATTTAGCTCACAGTTAGTAGAGGTTTCAGTCCATATTCAGCTGGCTCCAAGGCAGAGTGGCACAGGGCAGAGAGCAGCAGTTCATGGTTGTAGAACAGCAACAATGAAAACAGCCAACCATGGCAACAGAGTGAGTCTCTCTCTGTCTCTCTGATATTATATTCAGGTTTCCTGCCTCAAGCTGGGTGCAACACTCAACAACCACAATCCAGCAGTACTAAGATCCATAATCCCAGCCTTAGATCACTCACAATCGCAGTGGATCATGAATTAATCTCTAGAAGTCCCCACCCCATGACTGCATGAGGCTTTGAGGGAACAACTAAACACAAACCATAACAGAATATAAGTAATGGCTCATGGCTCCAATTACTTACACTGGAGAAAATGGTAAAAAGTAAAAATATATTTATGATTCTCACTTTTTATTAGTGCACAAGTGAATCCAACATCACTTTTCAAAACCCTGAAATATCTGGTGTAAGTAAACGAAGACACTAGGAAGCCCTGCCTTATTTTGAGATAACAATAATAAAAAAAATACAGCTCTTATTTCCTTTCAAATACACAGGCAGAATTTGAAAATAAATGCTGCATTTGCACTGATTTGTTGGCGTATAAAGCAATAAAGTGCCATGCCCTGGCACTATACCATCCTTCCTGTTGGCCAGCAACTGAAATGCTCCACCTGGCACTACTTGGGACACGGAGGAGTGCTAAGGTAGCTCCACCCCCAGGGCGCATCTCAGTGTCTCTTCCCGAAGCAACTCCACTTTCAGATGATAGTGATATACTGAGCACCATGCTCTGCATGGAACCCTGTGGGCTGGCGTTTTTTCTTTTGCAACATTTCTAATCTGCAATTCATACTAAAATATGAATCTCATATCTCAGCCCCAAACAGGCACAATAAGAACGACATAAAATAATATTGAGCTGCATCTCATATTTATCATTGCTTCTATGGTATACTATTATTCTGTGTTGGTAGTTTGTATTGTGACTCACAACTGACTTCACAATCCTCTACTAGGCCATATCCTATCATTTGCAAAGCCTAACTTATTAGGTTATATTATATAACCATATATATGAACACACACATATATACATATTTATATTTAATTTATTGATGGCTATAAAACAAACCAGAATCAACATATTAATGCATAATAAATTTTTAATCCTCTCATATAATCATGCAGGTCATTGTTTATAAAAAGATAAGATAAAATGATAGGACTTTTTGTGTAAATTCATGCTATTTAGTATAAACTGATATTTACAAGTTAATTTTGGAGGATTATTTATTTATTTTTCTGTTTTTGTTTTGACAGAGGGCTTTGCTACGCAGCCTAGGCTACACCTCAAACTTGCAGTGACCCTCCTGCTACAACCTCCCAAGTGCTGGGATTGTGGGTGTGCGCCACCACACACACCCAATTTTTATCTTGGTACATCTCTATTATAAAAGTTAGAAAAATTTTAAGTACATTTTTATTCTACTTCAAGCGACACTTTTTAGAGTGTTCTACTGACATTTTTGCTTTTCTCAGTTTTTGCTAATTCTCAAAGTTGCTACTAGCTTCAGATTTCAGCCTCTGTGGACTTTTGAGATATAAATGGCCTGATAACATTGTGAATACATAAAATTCAAAGCATCAAATTTGCCACATTTGAAGAATTTCTATGCTTTTCTGAGGCTTTCCAACTCCTGCTTCTTATTCCTTTCCTTCTCAATCTTCTTTTCCCCAGCTGTCCAGAAAACATTTTCAATGATGCAAAAATCCTACTCAACATCTATTGATGCCTTCTTGTAAGTTTAAGGGAAAAGGGCTTAGCCTGGCATTCAAGGACTTCCTGTATCCAGCTGACACCCAGCCATCCAACCGCATTTCCTTCCACATTCTCCTGTGTGTGCTTCTGATCTTTGATATCATTCCATGTATATGTTCATCAGCATAGGAAAAATTTAATGTTACTGCATTGAGTAGATCTTTCCATATGGAAGGAAAGAACTGTTCTTTGACATTAGCTGTATTTTTATGCTACACTGATAATCGACGCAGGATCCTCTGCATATATCAGAAAGTCGTATCCTGATTGCCTAATTGGGTTATGTAAAGGCCATGCATTGTTAATCATCTCAATTGGCCAGTGTACATTTGGCAGCTAAAGAAACTTGGAACGATAACATGCAACCTACCTTAATCACCTGTGGAAAACAGGATTGAAGATGACAGCTACTATTGCAGAGCACTCCCGAGGAACAGGGAGATACACACGAAGACAGACTGAGACACACTTCAAGGGACTGGCCTGGGAGACTACAGGGCCTGGTAAGTGGGAAATCAGTGAGACGCTGGCCTTTTGGAAACTCAGGTAGGAGTCCATGCTGCAGTCTTGTGTCAGAATTCCTTTTGCCTAAGAAACCAGTTTTTGTTCTTAAGGACTTCAAAACACTGAATGAATCTCCTGCATTAAAGTAGTTTGTGCACGCTGACCATTAAGGCCCTCATAGCGGTGGTACCTAGATTAGTGTTTGATTAAATAACTGAGTTTCATAATGTAGCCAATTGGACTTGACACTAATCATTGTGTTTAGTTAAAAAAAAAAAAAATGGACCGCCATTATATTTTAACTTGAAGACGAGTTAAAACAGTTGAAATAGTTTTAGTTAATTAATTAATCACTTTTTCTGGAACTGGGACTGAACTCAAGCCCTTGTACTTGCCAAGCAAGCACTTATCCTACTGAGCTATCTCCCCAGCTGCAGTGGTTGATACGCTGTGTCAACTTGGCTGGATGACTAAGCAGCCTGGCTCCCTATTGGTGGGAGTCCTGGCCCAGGGTACAATTGGTTCCTTCCTGGAGCAGGACCAGGGCCTGCCTAGGATATGATTGGCTCCTCCCTAGAGCAGGATCAAGGGCCCATGCTGGGATATGATTGGTTCCCCTAGGGCACAATGGGCCCACGTCAGAGTGGTTGAGCACAGAGACCTTTTATTTTTATTTTATTTTATTTTTTAAATTTTATTTATTTATTTATTTGTTTGCTTGTTGTGTTTGTTTGTTTCTTTATTTATTCATTTTGTGGCTGGCTCAGCCTGCCCTGGTGGTGGCGCTGGCGCAGCATGTGGTGCCGGGGATTGAACCGCAGTCCCCGCAGTTGCCTGAGCCCTCCTAAGCAGGCGCTTTAGACCACTGAACCATCTCGCCGG
>PVKN010013463.1:0-19909 GCA_004027915.1 Capromys pilorides | reverse complement strand
ATACAATGGAATATTACTCAGCCATAAAGAATGATAAACTGGAAGACTTCATATATAAATGGATGTATATTGAACATATACTTATAAGTGAAATAAATGAGACCTACATATGTAAATATCATATAGTCTCCCTAGTGTAAGAAGTCTAAAGAAGAAATAAAAAAGGAAAGGCATAAAAAAAATAACATTTTGGGATCCAAATAATATCTATGTGCACTTAGTGCACTTCAATACCATAAAGCTTGGTCCTGTTATGGTTGGATGGAATCAAAGAAAGCTTAGACTCATATAAGAATGTCTGTGGTTAAAATTATTTGCTTTTCTGTAAAACGAGGAACTGAATCTCACAATCCTATACATGTGTATTACTTATGTAACCTGATATTATCTATTTTTATTATATAAAGATCTTTTGTCATTTAATATTAAAAAAAAATAAAAAAATAATTACAACTGAACCTCATTCAATTTGTGACTTTCTTTTGTCTCATTTTCTGAGGGTATCTATTCATATAGTACTGATTTATCACACACACACACACACACACACACACACACACACACCCTCTACATTTGTTTTTTAACTCTTCCCTAATTATAATGCCTTTGCACAATGAGCTTCAGTAATTGGCAAACACACATGTTCTGTGAGTGTGCCAAGACTGTCCCCTGGTGGTAGGCACGGAACACTGCAGGCAGAGAGTGAAGTGTGAAGGTATCTTGACAGTAGCTAGGTGCGCCGATGAGCAGATGACCTGCGCCGGAGGAGAGTGGAAAGTTTCTTTGTCCTCACACCTGCGATGTGGCGTCCAGCTAACAGGACCGTGGTAGTCTCTTGGAGGATGCTCCTTGGAGGTAGCGGGAGAGGACGTGTGATTCATTGTGGAAAATCCCCACTGATAGAGGAGGCCTGTGGTACCCTGCGGTGAATGCCAGGGGGGGCGAATGAGGCAGGTGAAGTGCTCGTGGGAGCGTGAGGTGAGTGTGCGTGCGTGCGTGCTCGCGCGCGCGCGCGCGCGTGTGTGTGTGTGTGTGTGTGTGGAGCGTTAGGGCTACATGGTGCCTGGCTCTGAAATCTGGCCTGGGACGGCCACAGAGGAGAACCCCACTAGGGCTGGGCCACAGGTCCTCCACGCTGGCCTGAGCCGGACTGCCACCTTTATCATGTCTGTTTCTGGAGCAGGGGACCTCGCAGTGAGGTGTCCTGTGTGGGTAGCAGCGCAGTTCCGCAGTCCGGAGGCTCCCCGCCTCGGCAGCCCTCCCCGCCACCAGGACACACTGTGTCTCCACTGATGCTGATGCTGGAGTCTCGGGGTTCTTTGTTTATCGCATCCGGGCTGAACTGCAGAGGAAACCCTAACTGCTGAGTCAGGGACCCCACGCGCCAAGCAGGATTGAGTTTCATTAAGTGGAGATGAAATACAAATTCCTGCAGCATTCATGGCATTGATGTCCAAGGAACAGCTGCCATTTGTGTCTGCAAATGTGCAGTTAGGGGTCATTGTGAAACTTGATTGCTCTGTCTTGGGGACTTCTTAGAGTCCAACTCCACAATGAAGGCAATCAGACTCAAACATCAAATGTCAAATAGGAGCTAATGAAGCATTCACAGGCTTGGGAGAGAAATCAGGCAATCTCTTATTTCGGGATTATCCCTTCCAAATATTGAATCTGAGTGGTAAGCAGAATTGGTGGTAATTGCATCTCCCTCCTGCCAGGGTGAGGGACCATTGGTATTCACTTCGCGTTTCAGCTTTCTGAAGAGGCTTGACAAGGCGCTGTTCCCAGGGGCGCAGGGCTGGGCGAGGGGCCGGCGGGTCGTGCTGGGGTCCCTGTCTTCCCCACTTGGCCCGGTCCTCGAGCCTGATGCGGGCTGGGAGTGCCAAGTGCTGGGGAAAGGCGGTTCTGCAGCGGAGCAGGGGATCCCTCCTATGGGTCCCACCAGGTCCCCCAGGGGGTGGCTTCAGGCGGGAGGCTAAAGCCCAGGGACAACAGTAAGGCAAGCCATCTCTACTTCTCTACTGCTGCGGTGGAATCAGCAAAGACCAGCGTTTGGCTTCTGCTGCTCCTTCGGGAGAGAGGGGTGGCTGCGATACAAGAGCCTCGCGCCCTAGGCACTCAGAGCAGGGAATGGCTGTCCCCGTGCACACGCCGGCGTGGAGAGTCCCGCCGCTGCTCGGCCGGCGGCGAGGGCTGGTCCTGTGCTCAGGTTCCATCACGGGAGCAGAGGAAGGTGACAACGCACGCGTGGCCGCGTACTGGAAGGCTCCTAAGAGGCACTGTGCCTCCGCCACCTTCTCACTGATTTATTTTATTTATTTTTAATGGCCGGCTCAGCCTGCCCTACGTGTGCGGCTGGCACAGCATGTAGCGCCAGAGATCGAACCGCTGTCCCTGTGATTGCCTAAGCTTGCCTAAGCAGGCGCTTTAGACCGCTGAGCCACCTCGCGGGCTCATAGCTTCCCATTTTGGAGCTGGCATGTTGCGGCAGTCTAATTTACTGCAGTTACAGGTCTCCACTACTTCTGTTGCCTCCTCATTACTTCAGGACGAAGGAGCTAGAAAAGCCTGTCCTTGAAAGCGCTGGGACGCCCACTCGTGGTGACCCCACACTTTCCCTCTGGCCACACAGCACGGCTGCCTCTCCCGAGACGTCCTCCCTTCAGCAAGCCTGCCCCAGTTCTCAGCGGACGGTGTCGCTCCGCAGCACAGCCCATGTGCCTCTGTGCTTTCACGCGATCCTCCACGCCTATGGGTTCCGTACCCAGGGCTGCCTCCCCCATGTGGCTCTGTGGACATCGCTGAGCCTGTGAGGACCAGCAGGCACGGCCTGTCCACTGGCACACTCACTCTCTCCCTCCATATCTCCAAGCCCTGGCTCCCTGCTCACACGCAGCCATTGCAGCCAATCAGACTGGAGCCAAATCCTTATTCTGCTCCTTACACAGGCACCTTGGACAAGGTTTTGAATGCTCTTTGCTTCAGTTTCCTTGACAAAACAAAAATTTATGGGGTCTCTGTTGCCTAGGGTTGCTCTGAGGAATAAATGAGTTAGTACAAATGGCAGACTGTGCTCACAGATTCAACCATCTGCAGATCAAAAATATGCAGAGAGAAGGCCGGATCTTTATTGAACATGTGTAGGGGTTTTCCCTTGTTATTATTCCCTAAACAACACAGCACAACTATTTACATAGCATTTACATCAAATTGATAAGCAATTTAGAGATGATTGAAAATATACGGGAGGATATGTGTTATATACAAATTCTAGGACATTTTATATAACAGACTTCAGCATCCAGGGGGAAGGTGTATATATATATATATATATATATATATATACATTTTTTTTTTTTTCCTTTTTCTTTTGAAGCAGGGTCTCACTACGTAGTGCAGGCTGGCCTTGCTGGCTTAGAACATGCGGTGAGCCTCCTGCCGAGCCTCCCAAGTGCTTCGGTACGGTGGGTGCCACTGTCCCTGGCCTGGGGGCTGCGTTTTATTTACTTTTACATTCTCCAAAGGATTAAGCCAGTGCTGGAAAAAGAATGTACTCAGTGTATGCCTTACTTAAAAATTTTTGGAAACAGAGAATTTTTAGAGAATTTTTCCTATCAATTGAATTCACAGGGCAGGGGTCCCGGCAGCCCTTTCCATGGGGTCTCACTAAGTGAGCTTCTCTGGAGAGAACCTGCTTTCTTTTTCTGGTCGTTTTCTTTCATGGATTTTAGGAGCCAGTCTCTGCTCTTCGAGTGTTTAACTTGTTTGCTAACAGCAATGCCATCAGCGTGCCAGGAGCCTGTGGATTCTGTGAAGCTGGCCAGGTAACACGTGGGGGAATTTCTTCTTGATCAGTGACTGATCCTTTCGTGTCATTTTTCCTGTAGATTCGAGTGTGTTGCCCAAAGGACAACTCCCTAGACTGCTCAAAGCCTAGAAATGCATAGCTGGGGTGGGGTCTTGCCTCCTGCCTTTGTGATCTTCAGCACAGGTCTGCAGTCCAGACTGGGACATGTGGGCAAGGCAAGCCTCGATCCAGAAGATCAACATGATTGTAGGGATCGCTGAACCTCTCAGGGTTGGCGAGGAGTCCTGGTGGACTGGGGTCTGATGGCCTGGGATTGGGACCAGATGGATCCAAGTTGGGTTCCGGCTGAGTCCCCCTCTTACCAGGCAGGTTCTTGGTTCCCTACACATATGACAGGGACACGCTGGTGCCTTTTTCTTTGGATGCCAGCATTGGCTTAAAGAGGCCAAGAATTTAGCCAGGACTGATGTAGAGATAAAGAAATTGTTATCAGAACATGCCCAGGTATTTCCCCCAAAGTGGTGTTTGTTCTGAGTAGAAATTGCTGTTGAGAAATAGTAATCCTAGGGTAACACAATGGAGTGCTAAGTGCCAACCCCACTTAACACCTTTTTTTTTTTTTTAAATGTATTTAGTACAGGGTCTACAGGGTCTCACTGCACAGATAGGACTCGTAGAGATCATCCTGTTTTCAGCCTCCCAAGAGCTGAGGTTACAGGCATGTGCCACCACGCCCAGTCTCAATTGCTGTTTCAGTGCCCCCTGGGGGTGGGGCTGGCAAGGCGTGCTGGGGATTGAAAGCACAGAAGAATTTTAAATGCATTAACTAACTCAAGTCCTTCCTTCTTCATCTGTATGGAGTATCAATATGATCTTTATTCTACAGATGAAAAAACCAAAGCACAGAGAAGACTGTTTTAGAAATCTCCTGAGAGGCTCTGGATGGCTGCAGGCTGCTTTGCAAAGGGTGGCTTGGTTTGGGATGTGAGGACCCCTTCTTAGAGTCTAGCAGAGTCCTAATGGGTAAGCAACTACTTTACAATAAAGTGAATTTTTGTTTTCTCATTGAAAGTTAGAAACTCTGATCCTTCAAAAAGTATTATTAATAGAATGAAAGCATAAGCAACAGGCTGGGAAGTACTTGCTATTCACATAGCTAACACAGGATATGTATCCTAGGTACATCTGAAAAGGCAGTAATGACTTTTTTAATGGGCAAAAGTTTTGAGTAGTCACTTCAACAAAAAAGATAGATGGTGTAGTGGTTGATATGTTGTGTCAATTTGGCTGGATGACTCAGCGGCCTGGCTCCCTGTTGGTGGGAGTCCCGCCCCGGGGTACAATTGGTTCCTCCCTGGAGCAGGATCAGGGCCTGCCTAGGATATGATTGGCTCCTCCCTAGAGCGGGATCAAGGGCCCATGCTGGGATATGATTGGTTCCACCCTAGGGCACATTGGGCCCACGTCAGAGCGACTGAGCACAGAGACGTTTTAAAGGGGCTGAGGAAGGAGTCAAGACTTCACTTCCTCCGAGAAGCTTCAGTCTTTGCATTCGGCCTGGACTTCATCATCTGGCTTGCAGCGCAGACTCTTCAGCCTCCAGCTTGGATCTTTCGCCATCCATCTCAGACTCTTCAGCATCCATCACAGATACTTCAGTCTTCTATTGCAGACCCATCAGCCAACGGATAGAGACTTACACGAAATACTGCAGCGAGTTTCAGACCTCGGGACTGAATTCTCCAGTCTGGAACATGCAGACGCCCTCTGCATGCTTCCTCATCTGACTCTGTGGCTGACTATTGTAAGCCAGTCTTGTAACTCCTTATATATTGTATATTTTGTGTTAATATCTGTTCCTTATATCTTTTGTTCCTCTAAGTAAAACCCTGACCAATACAGATGGATGGCAAATAAGCACATTGAAAGCTCATTGACAAGGTGTGGAAACACAGACTTAATTCCAGTCCTCAGAAAGCTGAGGCAGGAAGACTGTGAGTTTGAGCTCAGCTTGGAATATAGATGAATTAAAGGGCAGCCAGACTACATTCTGAGATCATACCCTAAAAGGCCTCATTAATCATCGTGATCTTAATGCAAATACACACCTACTAGACTAGCTAAAATAAAAAAAAAATGACTGATTAGTTATTAAAGATTATGCAGAACAGGGGTTGGGGAGATAGCTCAGGGGCACAAGTGCCTGCCTGGCAAGTGCAAGGTCCTGAGTTTGATTTCCGGTACTGAGAAAAAAAAAAAAGAAAAGAAAATCATGTGGAACAACTGGAATTCTTACACACTGCTGAAAACGCAAAATGGCATACTTTGGGAAACGGTTTGGAAATTTCTTAAAAAGTTACATAATTATACTTACCTTATGATCCCTATGTCACTACTTTCAGGTTGTCTATCCCAAGAGAAATGGAAGCAGGTGTCCACATAGAGATTTGTATCTGAATGTCCACAAGTTTTATTTATCTATCAAATGAACAGAATCAACAAATATTCGTAACTTACATAATGGAATATTACTTAGCAATTACAAGGAAAGCTTGATAATATAGATGAATCCTAAAATAGTTATTTTCAGTGAAAGAAGGCAGGCAAAAAATAAGTAGATATTTATGACTCTGCTTGTTCAACGTTATGTAAACTGCAGACCCTGTGGCATGGATGGAAGTGGATGGGCATTTGCCTATGGGTGGAGCAAGAGAAATGGTTTCCTGGGGCTGAAGGAACCTGTGGAGGCACAGTCCTCACTGCGACAGTGGCCATGGTCTCACAGCTGAGTGCATTTGTCATAGCTGATCGTGTTGCAGCTCTACCTGTAGTGTGAGTCTATAGGTGGCGGTTCAATACTGCTGTAAACACCAGCAGTCATGTGTGAGGGGCTTGGACACAATCAGCGGCTCTGGGGACTTCAGCACAGCCTCCCTTTAAGTTGCTGCCCATTTACCAGTTATTTTTAAAAAGGAAATCTCCAGGCCCTCAATCGTGTGTTTTCATTTTGTTTTCCTAGGACCCCAGGTAAGAGGGTAGAGTGTGTGGAGGCAAATGTCCCTGAAAGGGAGTAGGGCTGGGGTGCTGCTCAGAAGGCAAATTCTGTCCAACTTTGGCCCCAAGTTCTGCTTTGCAGATATGTTGCTCTGGCCCCTTCAGCGTGGGCACTGGGCTCCTGACATTCTCTCACGTAAGGAGGGCACTGAGGGGCTGGTGAGTTGAGCTGCTGCACCTCTTTGGCTGTGCCAGTTTGAGGGAGGGCAGGCGTGTGGAGGAGGGCAGAGGCCAGGTATTTCTTCTGCAGCCTCTTGCAGGCCTGTGTCACCTCTGTGTGTTCCCCAAGCGGTGGGGCTGAATGCTGGCCCAGCTGGCGTCAGGCTTCTTCATGGCCTGCTGCACAAAGTGAGGGAAGACTGGTCGTGACGCTTAGAGATGGTTTGCAATGGGAATGGTTACCGTGTCTCGCCCTCCAGCCTCTTGGTGTGTCTGTGCAGTGGGGTGCAAATGGGGACGAGGCAAACCCTAGGCGCTGCTGCCAGGCTCCCAGGAACTTCTAGGAGGCCCTCACAGAGTTCTGGCTTCCGGCACTGCCAGACTGGTGGATATGGGGAGGTTCAGCACTCAGTGGACACTACACAGTGGACAGTGCAGGCCACACAAGGACC
Source organism: Capromys pilorides (assembly GCA_004027915.1). Taxonomy (NCBI): domain Eukaryota; kingdom Metazoa; phylum Chordata; class Mammalia; order Rodentia; family Capromyidae; genus Capromys; species Capromys pilorides. The sequence goes on along the minus strand of PVKN010013463.1, from coordinate 12,436 downwards.
GACAGCAGCAGGAGGAAGAGGATGAGCGAGTGGGCACCTGAGAGCCTGAGTCCAACTCTGTGCTGTGAGAGGCGTGGCAGGCATTGCAGGGTGTCAGTGGGCATCCCTGAGCTCTGCCCAGCAGGTGACAATAGCACGAACTCCAACTACATGATTGTGGCCATCCAAATTGTCTCTAGACACTTCCCAATGACCTCTAGGGTAGGCCGCTAGTCGGGCTGCTGCAGAATCTAGAGATGTACCATGTCAAAATACAGCCAATGGGTCTATTAATGATTTCAAAACAAAATCACATGAGGAACTTGAGTGCAGGAGAGGCTATTTGGCCCATACTTTTGTAGTGTAGCAGGTCACAGAGGCGTGTTCTGTCCACACCAACACTGGAAAATAGCTGTGGCCATCAGAGGGTGGATCATGGGCTGCAGTGGCCCCAAATAACCTTGCTTTTGCACAGCTTCTATCCAACTCCTCATCTATTGTAGTGACATTCTAGAACTCACTATTGTTTCAGTTACTCTCCTTTCATTGCTGAGACAAATACCTGACACCCAGAGTTAAGGAAGGAAAGGTTTATTTGGTCCACAGTTAGTGGAGGTTTTAGTCCTCAGCTGGCTCCAAGGCAGAGTGGCACATGGCAGAGGACAATAGTTCATGGAGGTGGACAAACAGCAAAGAAGCCAGGCATGGTGGTGCACACCTGTAATCCCAGCACTTGGGAGGCTGAGGAAGGAGGATCAGTGTGAGTTCGAGACCAGCCTGGGCTACAAAAGTGAGCTCAAGGCCAGCCTGAGCTGCATAGCGAGACCCTGCCTCACAAAGACCAAAAAAAAAAGCAAAAGAGAGCTTAAGGCCAGCCTGAATTGCTTGGTGAGATCCTGTTTCAAAAAGATAAAAACAAACAACAAACAAAAAAAGCCAGCAAAGAACGGAGGGCCAAAAGGTGGAGCAGTGGCTGCTACGGCTAGCCAGCCTCTCTCCCCTCCTCATACTGCATCCAGGCTGTCCACCCCAGGGCAGTGTAGCACTCACACCCATAATCCCCGCATTGGATCTGAATTAATTACAAACTCTAGAAGCCTGCCCCATGACTGCATGAGGCTTTGGGGGACACCTAGACACAAACTACAGCAACTACCTTAGCCCATATTGTTGTATATTATGAGTCGGTGGCCGAAAGAAACGACGAGAAGACCCAATGCAGGTAGCTCAGAGAACTCACTGAGATTTGTCCCTCTGTGAGCAAAGAACTCCAAAAGCAACTCAGCTTTATTTTGGGCTAGTGAGCGTGATCTCATGTATAATCACTTTAGCAAAGGAGCACCATGTGCATAGTCACAAACGTGATCACAATGTCTATTGACTTTCACTTTTTCCTTATTACTAGGTTCATACAGATATTAATTGTTAACATTCCAAGCAAGAGAGGAAGCAACAAACAGGGAGCCCACAGGTGAAGCTGCTATCTATCACCTGGAGTCCCAGCTTTCCAGCAGTTCCCTATCCCAGCTTTCCAGGATTTTCAGTAATAGACCACAGCTGTCCCTGGGCTTTGTTTATTGCACTCCATTTCTTGAGATGCTAATAAGACTATATCAGATAGCGTTTGTCCTGTCCTTTCATAAACTTATTATTCTTTGTCTAAAAAGTACATAAGCAGCATGTTTTTCTCATTTGCTTGGACTTTGCTCCTGCTTATATATAGAATGTGCTTTTCTCTGTTTAATCAGCAGCTGTATTTATTTGGTTCCTAGATCCAGCCAAAGACCGCACATGAAAACTAAGAGGGGCAGGAAGATCCCCTTGGACCTCAGTTGTGTCATCTGCAAAACAGCCACACTTGACTTCTGTGAGAACAAAGGCTGGGACCTGACCAGCATCATGTGGCCAGCAGCACAGGCCCACGAGGAGCCAGCTGTCTGAATGGACACAGGCTGTGTGGGTGAAGCACACACTAGATTCTTCTGGTTTGGTATGATAAAAACAGTGCAAAAGAACTCATTAATAATTTTATCATTGATTCTATGTTGAAATGACAGTATTTTGAATATATCAGATTAAATAAAATACATTATTGACATAGGTTTTTTTTGGCTGGCTGGCTCAGTCTGCCTTAATGGTGGGGCTGGGAATAGAACTGCCATCCCCTGTGCCCCACAGGAATTCCTGCACAGACTCTTTAACCACTGAGCTAACCTGAAAGACCCCTAAATAAAATACATTATTAAAAATAATTTCATCCTTTTTATTTTTTTAAACTATGCCTACTGGGAAATCTAAAACCGCCTACATAACTTGCTGTACTTCCGTTGGATGGTGGCTGGGTAGACATGGGTGAACTGTCAGTCCAGCGATCACTGAGTCCCATGGCAATATACTAACAAGGAAAGGGGCGCAGCCTGAGACTGTGGTGGCCAAGGGCCAGGGGTCAGGGAGGGAGCCCGGGGAGCAGTGAGGACTGAGGACCTCCAGAGGGTGGGAGTGGGGGCGTGGCCTTCACCTTTCTTTCTTTCTTTCTTTCTTTCTTTCTTTCTTTCTTTCTTTCTTTCTTTCTTTCTTTCTTTCTTTCGAGTCAGCTTAAAAAGAGGAGACCTGGCCTCCAGTTTGGAGACTTCAGCTCCTGGCCAGTTTGCTGTGCTGCTCTGAGCCTGTAGCGAGGCGGCGTGGCATGGCCAGAGCCTGTGGGGGAGGAAGTCTGTCCATCTCACAGCAGAATCCAAAGTGGCCTAAGACCTCTTCCTGCACTCCCTGTTTCTGAAGGTCTCACCTCCTCTGAGAGCACCATGGGCTAAGGACCAAGCTTTTAACACAAGGCGTTGGAGGATGCTTAAACTACAGCAGAAAGGGAAGAGGGAAAGTGATGTTTGCACAGAGGGAACAGCCAAAGTCAAAAAGCTGTGGTGAGAGGAACGTGCCTGCCTGAGACAGACTCAGGTCCAGGATAGGGTGCAGGGAGGTGGTGGAGCCTGGCAGGGCACAGACTGCAAGCGGGGGAGTTAGTCTCTATCCCCAAAGCAGTGGGAAGCCACTGAAAGGATTTTAAACAGGGAGGTGACAGGATCAGATGAACATTCTAAGATGCTCACTGTGCTTCATTCTTGTTGCCTGCTTAGGGCTCTTTTCCTCTCTTCTGTGGGGCCTGGAAGACTTACAGAAAGGAGCTCGGAGACAGTCAGGTGAGACAAGGAGGGTGCTCCGTGCAGACCTTGATCCCAAATTCTCTCCAGCTGCCAGGCTCCTCGCGGTCCCTCCAGTGCTGCTTCCTGAATAAGGTGATCTGGATAAGGAGGCACAGGCAAGCAGAAAAACAATGAAAAATGAGCCCCTGCCATGGAGTACCCCACACTGCTCAGACGGGGTGGGAAAGTCATGGCATTCACGACTTTGTGCACATGTTTGGAGAAGGCTGTGACTAAATCCTCAGACACATTCCAAGAACCCAGCAGTGCCTCCAACGAGGGTGACCCCCGGGTTGGCAGGCTGCTCTGGGATAGGTCAAAACTGCCCAAGAACTTCTAGCGATGTTGGTAGCATAACGTGTATACACAAGAGCTCAACATCTTGAAAATCCATCTGGGTGCCTAGTTAGGTAAATAAAACCCACGTTCAGTGCAGCCAGAAACTTCGTGACAGTGTTGGCCCCTGACCCAGTAAAGTGGGTGGGTGTGGGGGGACCACCATCGCCTGGTCTCCTGCAGGGTAAGATTCATTCCCCGAGCACCAGAGCAGGGAAGGGACTCCCATCAACTGTGAGTTGGGAGTGATGCACTCACCCATTCGCTGTCCTGCACATGCCATCAGGACATGAAGAGACTATCCATAAGCCTTCTTGTAGGTTCTCTTTCACCAGTGGGCTTTTCCAAAAGTCCTCGAAAGATTTCTGCTGTGTCCTGCTGACCAGAACTGTGTCAGGAAGCCCACCCATCCAACTAATCCCTGGCATTGGATTGTTGTGGCTGGCCTCAACCAGTCATGATTCATCTCCTGGCACCTTGGGGGTTAGTGGCCAGGAAGAAGTGTGGTAAGGAACTGTACTGTCTGGCAGAGGCTTTATCAGAGGCCGTGGTGAGTAACTGAAGGACTTTGAGCAAGGTAGTGACACGTGCAAGTTTGGGTTTCTGAGACATTCTGGCAAAAGAGTAGAAAACAAGTTGAGAGGTTGCATGAATGGAAGCAGAGAGCTTTCATCACACTGAGTGGGTTGGATAGGATTTCATTTGTACAGCAGAAATACTCCCCCAGCCCCAGGCTTTGACACGTTGTAGGATAATACTATGAAAAACTTCCTGATACAGTTTTCCTACCTAGTAATTTGCTTATTCCTTTCTTGCAGGCCTTAATGCTGGACTGCACCAGGCTCTGTCCCAGAGAAGAGAGAGAAGACCTGCTAAAATAGAGCACTCATGCCAAGCTTCACACCAGATTTCTTCACTCTGTAGAAATATAATAGCCTGAAGCAGGGGTTGGCTTACACTGCTGGGTGTGCCAGGTAGGATGGTTGTGTTTTCAAGGCTTTCTTGGGACCAGCCACATCTATTTGCTTAAGCGTCACCTGGGCTGATTTGTATTCCATCAGCATAGATGAGAGGCTGTGGTAGGGACTTTATGGCTTCAAAAGTCTAGAGCATTTATTACCTGGCCCTATACAGGAAAAAAAAAAGTATCATTCCCAGCATAGAAAGGCCAACTTTGGAGGAGGCATTTTCTTGAAATATCTGAGGTGCATTCTTACATAGCAAAATCTAAAGTTTAGAAGAGCTTCCCCAGAGTAGGATAGGAAGCAGCCCAGGGGAAGCAGATTTTGGGCAAGGTAGGAACATGTCCAAGTTTGTGACATGCCAAGCAGAGTTGGGAAACCGCCCCTGCCCCAACAGGTCGCACAGGGCAGCACTGCATGGGACTTGAGAGTAGCCTCTGCTCTGCTTGGAGTACTTAGACACTCCCAGGAGGCCTGCCCTGGCCTCTGACTCCATCATGCTCGCCCCCACTTTGACCTTACCAGGGTCTCCAGACCCCCTTTTCCAGACCCTCATTATACCTATATCTGTAATGCCTCACCCAGTACCTGCTTAGCTTCCCAGAGAGCTAACTCTGGGAGGAAAGGACTATGGCTCATTTATGATTTTGTGTAACTCAGAGCCAACACTGAGCAGGTGTGGAGCGGAGGAGCAGATGGGTAAGAGAAAGGCCACACTCCCTTGCTTCTTTGCTGTTATTCTGTTGTCTGATAGTTCTTGCACTGGGCTTATAAAGGCAGGCTCCTTAAGAGGGGAAATGAGAAAGCCATTACCCTCTGTGGCCCTGTGTGCAGGCAGCATTCAGAAACCACAGACAGCCTGGGCGCTTGACACACAAGTGTCCGTACTGTGCTCTCCGTGGCTCACCTGTCCAGTAGATCTTGCCGTTGTCTGCATGGGCTAGAGACTTCTCCGCACCAGTTTCTAAGCTGGAGAAGTGAAGCATCTTCATCACTATTTAACTGGGCCATGTAGCTGGAGGGATGCCAGGTGCAAGTACGGTCAGGGTCCTTGTGCTGCAGAGGATGTAGTTGACTCAACCTTGGACAAAGAGGTGGGGTGAGGGTGGGGCCAGGGGACTGAAACAATTCTGTGCTCTTATGTATGTACATTATATGTCAGTAACATATTAAAAAATAATAAAGCAAAGCAAAAGAATCTTGACATACATTTCTACCTGGGTCAAATTGTCACAGTCAAAGGCAACATTTATTTTCTGTTCAATAAGAGCCAGGTGCTCGGCTAAGTTCCCAACATGCATTTTCTTGTTTAAGCCTGGCAATGACATCAGCCACTGGAAAGTGATTTCTCGAGCACCTGTGTACACCAGGTGTCCTGCGGATCCCCAGATGCAGACCGAGGAGTCCTTGCCTTGCAGAGCCTGCTTCCGGCAGAGAGCGATGCTTGTTAGTTTCAGTTTAGCAGGCGGACTCTCTGGTGCACTCGGGTTTCTTGGTGCTTGGAGGGATCCCTCATGGTTGTATTGGCCTCACACGGCCCTGCAGTGGCCCTAGCACTGATCTTGCATGGCCCTGAGGGGTTGGCGTACCGCTCCCCCAGGCTTGGCAAACAGGAGGACAGGGTTCCAGCCTGGGGAGTGTACCTCTGCCTGGACAGTTCACAAAGGAATATTATTTTTGTATAATTTTATTTATTCTTTTTTTTTTTTTTTTTTTTTTTTTTACAGCACCAGAGATTGAACTCAGGACTGTTCTTGTTAGGTAGGTGCTTATTCTACTATCTCACAGCCCTGTTTATTCTTTAAATATGAGATCTATGAATCAATCTATCCATCTACATGGCACAAAATTTATAACATTTAAAAGAAAATGAGGAGAGAAGAATGCCATCTTTCCTTGTTCTTGAGCCCTCCATTTCCCTTCCTGGGGTCTTCTGGGTCTGCAGGGAGGAAGGGCCTGGGGAATCCAGACAAAAGAAGATGAGGCGCTTCTGCCTGAGCTCCTGAGACTCAGCCTGTGCCACTCCTGGGTGGGAACCTGAAAGAGTCTTCGATTTGGGCTGATGGTGCTTCTACTTGAGCCACATTCTGCTTTCAGAAACTCTTCAAAACCAGGCCAGTAAGTGGAAAGAACAGTCCCCACAGACACAAGTACACTGGTATTCCAGGTCCTGCTCTGGCTATTGTGATTTGTTGGAGTCCCTTCCTGGTTCTTGTCTCGGCCCAAGAAGTCTAAACTTATAATCCTAAAAACCTGTTATTGGAATTCCACCAAGTTAATTCCAATCTACCACTTCTAGCACAACCCACGGTGATAACAAAGACACTAAGATATATATGCCAAAGGACCCTAGATCCAGCCATGAAGATGGCTTTCTGGAACAAAGAGTGACCCAGGGCTGCACCTGGGTTTTATTCAGTGGAGAAGAGAGAGTGGCTTGAGGAAGGGAATTGTGGGAAGAACGTGAGCACTGTGTGAGCTGGCCTACGTAGGTGGCCTGTGTTTACCTCCACCATATGCAGAGGAAGTAATTTGTATTATGCTATTGAGATAGTATCTAATATTTTGGGGGTCTGGTGCTTCATCTCTGACGTGTAATCTTTTGAGCCCCAGGAAGTCATAGCCTCTATCTTGAGGCTCGATCCCAGCTGACCGTGGAGCACTGGCTCTTTGTCCTGTCTCTACCCGGCTCATATTGGACAGCACCAGGTGTGGGTTATCAAGGAAACATGCATGCCGTCTTGAAAAATTACCACCAGCACCTCAGCTAGACCAATATACTCTGCTTAAGGCCAATTGAAAGGATAATGAGAAGTGCTAGCCAGCTCTGTACATTTCAATATGAGGGAATAGGGTCAGGCTCAGTCAAAATGGAGATAGTCACTCTTCTTTCAAGGAGAGCTGCTCAAGCGGTCCTCCACAATGATCTGGCTTATAAAAGCCATGCTTTTGAGGAGTGGGTGGGATATGGTACGGTGCAGGAGCTTGCTGGTGAGGGTTGCTTCAGCACTATCGTGAGGCCATGTGATAGGATAAGGCAATGAATATGTGAGAAGGGTCGGCTGCACTCCCCTCTTTCCCCAGCTCCAGTAGGAGCAGGCATACGTGTTAGCACTGGATAGTCTTTCAGATCATACACAGCATTTTAACTCTAATGCATAATGCAAGAGGTTATCAAGGTCACAAAGTTGGCATCCTGCTTTACCATTTATTTAAGTGCATGCTTTCCTTTGCAATGAAGTGTTCTGCTGCTAAAGACAATCTGGCTCTGTTCCCATGCCCCCATCAAAGTCTCAGGACCCTATTTAGGTTGTGTGGGAACTGGGGTCAGAAGAAAAATCACCCATATTCTCCTTGGGTCAATTTTCAAAACTTTCTCTTAATTACCTTTTCTGGGCCATGAACTATTGACAAAGCAGTATCAGGGCTGGCACACAATGAGAATGGGTGGCATGTCAAACACTGATGCATTTTGGCTTCTGCTAGGTGCAAATCAGTGTCTTAGACCAGATTCATTCAGAGCCTGGCTGCAGAGCTGAGGCTTCCACAGGCCTGGGTGGAGCATGTTGCAGTGGGCAGAGGGTGACATGTGACCCACTGAGCATCACAGAGGTGACCAAGACAAGTCTCATTTTGGGGAGCCTCTCAGCTAGAGTGGGAGATAGAGATAGAGTGGGAGATAGGCATTCATCCCAGAGATGCTAGTTGTACATGTGCTATGTGCCAGGAATGGGGAAACAGAAGCATGAAATAGGTGTCCTGCTCGAAGCCTGTGGCAGGATGGGAGACACACATAGGAGAAGAGAACTGTGTTCTCACAGGAGGAGTGAATGAAAGATCAGAAATAGTTTCGTGGAGGAGGTGATGGAAACCTTGAAAGATGAATAGGCATTTTTCAAGAGGTAGCTGGGTTGGAAAAAACCAGAGTGATAGTAACCAGAGAGGCAGCAGAAGGCAGTAATGACAATTCCAACAAACATGTAAGCAGCATGTCAGGTGCTGCTCTGAGATTATAGATTTATCAGCTCACTTAATTCTTAAGATGATCTCAAGTGCCAGTAATACCAGGCCACTTGTCCACAATCAGGAATGCTCATTGGTTAAGGGAAGAGCTGGATTCAAACTCTGGCAGGCTGGCTCAGTGGTTCTACCACATTCTACCACCACGCATCGTGAGCAGCAGGAGGAAGTTGTGCTGGGAAAGATCCAACAGGTTTGTGAGGGCCAGATGGTAAGGAGATTCATCTGCATCTGCCTGAGCTTGCAAGATTAGAGGAATTTGGAATAGAGGACCTGAGAGAAGATCTGTGTTTTGAAACAACAGCAACAAAAATTCATGTTGGCAGATGTGATAATAAAGTAGAAACAGAGGAGCCTGTGGTTTGGTTAAGGGAGCTGCAATTGGCCGGGCCAGCCCTGGACATACTTGAAGGGCAGAGGCAATAGGTGGAGAGAAGTGTTTAAGAATTAGTTTTTGGTTAAAGCATTGGGGAATATGAGAGCAGCTGAATGCAGGAGTGACACAGAAGTGATCAGTGGCTGATTCTTGTAGCGTGGGTGTCATTTGTGGCCACCAGCTCTACATAGCTGCTTTGGGATACCGGACTGTGTGGGGACTGCCTCCTTCGGCTAAAATGCTGTTGCGCCCCTGCTGGCAGCAGAGGGAGGAGCTACATGAGGAAGGTTATGTTTTCCTGACGAGGCTGAGCCAGGGTCCACAGCACTTGATTCCCTCCAGTGCTGCAGACACTAGATGGTAGTGATAGCAAAAGCATGGTGGCTTGATTTTTTTTTTTGTTGTTGTTCCAGGAATTGAACTCAGTACCTTGTGCTTGCCAGGCAGGCTCTTGTGCCACTGAGTTATATCCCTTGCAGCACGGTGGTTTGAATGTCACAGTGAAATCTCAGCACTGGTGCGGCTGTGCCTGTCACATGGGTCTGGATCTCTTGCCTACTGCAGAGCTGCGACACCAAGATCCTCGTCACTCAGGTCTTGGGGCCACAAACTTGCAGTTGCACCCACTCAAGAAGGCAAAAATTAGTTTGCATGAGCACAGTCTCCACTCCTGGGAAGGCAACATTTTTAGGTTTTGTGGCAGAGCTTTCTGTCTGCACGTCCACTGCTCCCTCCAGACTAATGTCTCATCCTCACCTTTGCATCCTCCAGAGACTCATTAAAGCATTTTCCCCAACAAAAGAACAGTCTTCCCAAAGATGAATTTTGCTGCCACCCCCAGAATACAGAAACAGCTGCAGGCATCTTCGAAAACTGCAATGTTTTCATTCTTTCTATAATATGAAATATTGCAAAAAAAAAAGACCAAGAAGGAAATCACTAGACTTAGCTGATTTCTCACTGACCAAATATACATCAAGGGAGAATGAGAGAATCAACTCTTTCAGTACAGGCAGAAAAAACCCAACCAGGAAATATTTAAAAAAAAAAAAAAAAAGTTCTGTTGTGTTAGAGACATCACCTGGCTCTCACTTACACTGCAGCTCATCTTGGTGGCCCAGAAAATTTCAGTCTCTGCCGCTGGATTAGCGTGGTCCAGGATGGCAAGTCTGGCCCTTTTCCCAACCAGAGCTCCTGATAAGAGCAGGCACGACTCTTGCCCAGAGTGTATCATCCAAGGCCTCAAGTTGTGTCCAGAAGGTTTTTCATGACTACATCTGACATCAAACTGAAGGAGACTCAGTGCTGTAGTTTGGATCTCGTGTGTCCCCCAAAGGCTGACGTGTTAAATACTTGGACACCAGCTTAGGTGTTGTTTTGGAGTCCTTGGAGGCTTGAGGGGGTGGGGCCCAGTGGGAGGAAGCTAGGTCACTGGAAGTCTGTTGTTGATGGAGACATCATGACTCTGGTCCCTCCAGCCATGCAGTGGACAGCTTTGCTTCACCAAATGTTCCCTGCCATGATCTTCTGCCTCACTCCAGGTCCCAAAGCAATGAAACTAACCAACCATGGGCTGAAACTGTCATCCAAAGTAAACCTTTCCTTCTTATAAGATGTTTATCTCAGGTAGTTTATCACAGTAACAGAAAGGCAACTAACACACTAAGCATATGAATAAACAGGATAGTATATTTGATATCCCTCAAAAAGAATAGATAATAGAAATAGAGATTCTCAGATGTTAGAATGAGTGGATGAAGATGTAAAAAATAGCTTGTGGGAAGCTGCCTGATGTCAGATACTTATGTTACTGAGGGTAAGATAATGAACAGGCAAAGTATGATTCTTGCCCACACTGTTTTATAGTCTTCTAGGGGAGACAGAATTACTCAGCTATATCAACTCGTGGCAGGTCAGTTGCAGCAGAGGCTTGGTTCTTACTCATCTCTGTGTCTGCACTGTCTGTCTCTGCAATGAGGCTTCGTAGCTATTCTGAGGAGTGGTGGAGCCAGAGTCCCACTCCTTGAGTGCAGATCAGCTTCTTGCTTGGCTAACAGAATGTGGCAGGGTTGTGGGGACCAGTTCTGATCTCGTCTCCAGAGGGCCTCCAGTCCTGAGGGAAGTTCTGGGCCGTATCCTATGGGAGAAGGGGAGATTGTCCTGGCCAAGGCTCTGGGCTTGAAAGAGTCTAGATGATGTCCACGAACCTATTTAGCTGATCTGCATCTGACCTCACACAGCGAGTCCCACATGAGCAGGCTGCCCAGTGGACCCAGAGGCTCTGAGAACAGATATTCACTGTGCTATGGCACTCAGCCTTGGCAGCAATTGTTATAGAGCATGAGTATGCACAGGTGACTGGTAGACACATGGACAAGTACCTGACCAGGTAAGTGAATATGGCAGTGCATGGGTTTGGAGTGTTTACCAGGAGACTCTGGTGAGTCTGGGAATGAAGGAAGGCTTCTCTTGGAGTTGATATTCATGACAAGAAAGTGAGTGGAGAGCTCCAGGCAGAGAAAACAGCCCATGCAAAGACCCTGTGCAGGGAGGTGGTATAAACATTCACTCATTCATTCATTCATTCATTCATTCGTTGTGGGGATAGAACCCAGGACCTTGCATATGCTAGGGAAGTACTCTAGCGCTGAACTACATTCTTAGCAGTGCAGCTTGAGGGGCAGAAGGCTGCCAGTGGGGGTGGGAGAAGGTAGCAGGAGAAGGATGTGAGATGGGCTTAAGAAGGCGGATCACAGAAGACCGTGATTTTAGTTTTTACTTTATCAAACATAAGAATATCTTCTTTTAGCATCACAGATTTAATCCAGGGCCTAGGAAAAAAAGTATATATATATATATATATATATATATATATATATACACATACACACATTCATTCCAAGGTGCCCTATTTACTTAATTTTTTTCTTTTTCCATTTTAATTTTATTTATTTATTTGTTTGTTTATTTATTTATTTATTTATTTATTTATGTTATGGCTGGCTCAGCCTGCCCTGGGGGTGGGGCTGGCGCAGCAGGTGGTGCCAGGGATTGAATGGCAGTCCCTATCTTTGCCTAAGCTTGCCTAAACAGGCTCTTTAGACCACTGAGCCATCTTGCCGGCCCTTTCCATTTTAATTAGTATGTATTTGCAATACATAATAAATACATTTGTCTGAGGAATATCTCTATCTACCTATCTGTCTGTCTGTCTGTCTGTCTATCTATCTTTTTGTCTTAGTCTCTCTCTCTCTCTCTGTCCTATTTAGTTCTCCTTCTCCTCCCCTGTTGTCTCTACCCAAGTCCCCTCCAAAGTCTATCTTCCTGTTTCTTATCATTTTTTATTTTGCTCCTAAATTCCTAAATTATTTTTACTTAGGGGTTTCTCACATAAGAAAAATCACACTATATTTAACATTCTGTGTCTGATTTACTTCACTTAGCATCATGGTCTCAAGAAGCATCCGTTTTCCTACAAATCCTTCTTTATAGCATTGGGTATTATATCACATTTTCCTTATCTCATCACCTGTTATGGGTATTATATTAGTATTTTACTACAGAAA
>PVKN010013462.1:0-13046 GCA_004027915.1 Capromys pilorides | reverse complement strand
GAGGAAAGATTTATTTGGGCTCAAGGCTTTAGAGATTTCAGTCCATGGTCAGCTGGTTCTATTGCTTTGGGCCTATAGCAAGGCAGAACAGCATGGCAGGGAACACATGGCGGAATGAAGCTGCATACCTCATGGAAGGGGAAAGTGAAGAGAAAAAGCAGTAGGGGCCAGGGTGCCAGTGTCCCATTCAAGGGCACAACATCATGACCTAACTTCCCCCTCCTAAACCCCACCTCATAACCATTCTACCACCTCTCAGTAGTGCTATAGGCTGCTGACCAAGCTTTTGACACCTTGCCTTTGAGAGACTGTTAGGATCCAAGCTATGATATGCGTTTAATTTTTTTGTGTGGAGGGGAGGGTCTACAGGGTGTTCAGGGTCTCACCACTAGATCAGACTCGTTGTAATCCGCCTGTTTACAGCCTCCCAAGAGCTGAGATTACAGTCGCGCACCACCGCACCCAGTCTGTATTGCAGTCTCAGCACACCCATAGGGGCGGGGCTGGCATGGCAGGCCCTAGGGATCAAAACACACACACACACACACATACACACACACACATACACACACACACACACACATACACACACACACACCCTGCCCCTGCGCCTGTGTCTGCTTGCAGGCGCTTTAATCCACTGAGCTATTTGGCTGGCCCTTTAACTTCTTAAGGGACAATCAAACTCTTTTTCCTAATGGTTACACCATTTTATATTCCCACCAGCACTGTATAAGGATAGTAGTTTGTCTACATCCTTCCCAACAGTTATTATTTTCCCTTTTGTTATTGCCATCTTAAAGGATATGAAGTAGTATCTCATTTTTGGATTTTTGTTGTTTTTTCATGGTGCTAGGAATGAAAACCAAGGCCTTACAAATTCTAGGCAAACACTCAACCACTGAACTATGTCCCAGCCCTCTTATTACAATTTTTATTTGTATGTTCCTAATAGAAAGATGCTACTTGTGTGTTGTTTAGTTGTCTTCTTTAAAGAAATGATTATTGAAGTCCTTTGCTAATTTTTAAATTGAATTGCTTTTCTTTGTGTTGTTGAAATGTAAGAGTTTTTGTCTTACTTTATCATTGCTGGGACAAAATCACCAAACACCCACAAATTAAAGGAAGAAAGGCTTATTTAGTTCATAGTTTGTAGCAGTTTCAGTCCATAGTCAGCTCATCCCCTGGCAGGGTCACATAGCTCAGGGACATCATGGAGGAGAAATAGTTCATGGCACGGAAGGCAGCAAGTAGAAGCTTTCTTTCTGTTTTCTCCTTTTAATGTATCCACCCTTCAGGCCTATATGTTGTTGGCACCCACATCAGGATAGGTCTTTCCTCTTCATTAAGTCTGTCATCCACACTCAGAACTATGCTAATCCAATCAGTGGACTACTCCATGATCCAGTAGCACACACCCATGATCCAGCCATTCCCAAAAGCCCCACCTAGGCTTTGGGGAAGAATCTAGACATAAGCCAGAACAGTTCTCTACTTATGCCATACACTAGATTCTTGGCAGATATATGATTTATAAATATTTTATCTAAAGCTGTGGGCTTTCTTTCGATGTTCTTGACAGTCACTCAGTGCTCAGTAGTTTTAATTTTTTTTTAATGTATTTCAGTGCATGGTCAGCTGGTTCTGTTGCTTTGGAGCCTGTAGAAAAGCAGGACAGCATGGCAGGGAACACATGGTTGAATGAAGCTACTTACCTCATGGAAGGGGAAAGCAAAGAGAAAAAGCAATAGGGGCCAGGGTGCCACTCTCCCATTCAGGAGAAGTACACAAGGGCACAACATCATGACCTAACTTCTGGGTCTACAGGGTCCATGGGGTCTCACTACGTAGATCGAACTTGTAGTGATTCTCCTGTTTTCAGCCTCCCAAGCGCTGGAGTTGCAGGCCCACGCCACCACACCCAGTCTCCATCGCTATCTCAGCACCCCTGGGGGTGGGGGAATAGAACCCCAACTGCTGTGCTCTGCCTAAGCAGTTTTAGTCTGCTGAGCTTTCTGCCTGGCCCAATAGTTTTAAATCTTGTTGAACTCTGGTACATCTGTTTTTTTCTCAACTACTTGTGTTCTGGCAGTCATATTTTGCATATGTATTTCTAGCTGTCCCAGGGCCAGTTGAAGGAGAGTCCTTTCTCTATGTCTTAATAGAAAAAGTAACTGGCCATAGATTTGTGAATTTATATTAGGACTTTCAATTCTATTCCTCTAGCCCATTGAAATATACACATACTTAGAAACACATGCATACATGTACACACACATGCATATACTCTATATTAGTTTCACACTATTTTATGTAGCTTTGTAGATGCATTTTTTTTTCTTTTGGAGTGCCAGGGATCGTGCCACTGAGCTATATCCCTGGCCCGATGCTCTATTTTTATTACTCCAAGTATAGTTATTTTTAGTACATTTGTGTATAGTGATCAGTATTTTATATTCTTTTCATTTTTTTGAATCATGTACGTCTATGTTAATCATTTGCATAATAACAACACATTTGTTATTTAAAATAACTAAGAAGTTTATTTCCTTACTGTGCCATGGTTGGTTTTGCTGAGCTATTTCACCTCTTTTCTGAGTATCAAAGGCACCCAAGTGACCTCACAGCGTGACTAGGAACAGAACTCATTCCTTATGCCCGACGATTTCTTTCTTGTCATCATTTCCAAAAGAATTTCTCAATTCTTTCTTTATTGAGCAACAAAAGAGAGAACATACATCTCAGGATTTTCCCCAAGGGAGGTTTTGAGTTTCTTTCTTTTGCAAAAATCAGGCTGCTTTTCCTTTTCTCGGCTTTATGTTCTATGTTAACTTCATTAAAGTCCTCGGTAGGTTTTTGTTTTGGTAAGAATGTACTGAAGTACATTCTTTGGGCCTATTGAAAAATGCTAGGGACTAAATTAATGCACATTTGTACAAAGTAAAACTAAATTTTACAGTTGAAGTGATGAGTGCTTCCACCTTTTGGCTATTGTAAATAATGCTGTTGCAAACATATACAAGGTTCTCTTTGAGGCCCTGCTTTCAATTCTTTTGAGTCTATAACAGAATCAGAATAGCTAGATCATATGCTAATTCTGATTTTAATTCTTAAGGAACTGCCATATCATTTTCTATAGTGGCTACACCATTTTATGTATCCCCTTATAGTACACAAAAATGCCAATTTCTCCACATCCTTTCCCAAATGCTTGTTTCTTTCTCCCCCTCTCTGTCTCTCTCTCCATCTCTCTTTCTCCCTCCCTCCCTCTCTCTCTCCCTCCCTCCTTCTTTCTCTCCCTCCTTCCTTCCCTCCCTCCCTCTCTCTCTCTCTCTCTGGATAGTAGCCATCCTAATTGGTATGCAGTGGTACATTGGATGTATGTCTAAAACATCATGAGTCATAACCCAACAGACATCATATATTATGTACAGATCTTTTAAAAGATTATAACATATATGATGTACATTCCACAGTTGTTTTTTTAATTATTGAATGCTGTGTATGTTCCAGGTACAGGGTCTGGGCATTCATAGATGAAATAAACATAGTCCTTGTCCTCATGAAGAACACAGGTAAAATAGTGTACATACTTTGTGCCACTTTATCTATAGGCTCTAGCAGCAGATCGATAAGAAAAAGAGACAGAAAACTGTCTCGTTTGGGTGTGTTCTGCAATTTTTAGGAACTTTAGGTAAGGAGAGATGTTTAATTTTCTCTCATAGTAAGTAAAGTGTCCTCTGTGAAACTCAGCTATAGTGGCTATTGACCAAGTTGTTGGGATAGTCACAGTTAGATAGCAATAGATACTGGCTTTTCCTATGGGAATTTTAAAACATATACAAAAATAGAGAGAAAAATGGAATAAATCACTAAGCACTTGTCACCCAGCTCATAAAATCATCAATACATGGACGGCCTCTTTTTGTGTCTACCTCTGCTCGGTCCCTCTCCTCACTGGATTGTTCTACATTAAAATCAGCATACTAATGACAGTTTGGGGTTCTACCTCCTCTTTTTTAAAAAAAAATATTTTATTTTATTTTATTTATTAAACACAATGTCTCACTACAAAGCTTGGACTTGTAGTTATCCTCCTGTCTCAGCCTCCTCAGCACTGAAATTACAGGCCTGTACCACCACACCCAATTTCAGGGTGGCATGGTGTGCCCCAGAGTTCCAAGGCCAGCAAGGCATGTGATACCAGGTATTGAACTTGGGTTCTTGCGCTTGCCAGGCAGGTGCTTAGACCACTGAGCTATCTCCCTAGCCCTCTACTTGCTCATGATGCTGGGATGTGCACTCTCATTTTGATTGCTTTACCAGTTTTATTAAGCCTGAAGTTGTCTCTCTCTCTCTCTCTCTCTCTCTCTCTCTCTCTCTCTCTCTCTCTCTCTGTTTAGAATCACTATTTTCTTGCCTAAGACTCTTTCCTAGGGGGCTGGGGAGATAGCTCCATGGCACAAGTGCCTGCCTGGCAAGACTCTTTCCTTCTGTCTCTCCTACTCTATAGTCACATAAACCTGCCATATATTTTTACTTTCATGTGCATGTCTAGATCTCCACTCATGAATTCTCCCAGTCCAAAAGTAAAATAAGGGGCCGGCGAGATGGTTCAGCGGTCTAAAGCGCTTGCTTAGGAAAGCTCAGGCAACTGCAGGGACTGCGGTTCGATCCCCGGCACCGCATGCTGCGCCAGCCCCACCCCCAGGGCAGGCTAAGCCAGCCATAAAATAAATAAAGAAAGAAACAAACAAACGAACAAATTTTAAAAAATTAAAAATTAAAAAAAAAAAGTAAAATAAATGTAGTTAGGGACTTAAACAGTCCTTGTAATTAGTCTCTCTGCAGTGTCTAGCCTGGCATGTAGTGGTACTTAATAAATAGTTGTTGGTAACTGAACAGATTAACTCTATGTAAATTTCCACGGACCCAAACCTCACAATCAAGCATTTTGGCAATAGACTTAGTTCTGTATATCTTAAATAAAAAGAAAATTACCTGCGGCTCTTATAAAAATAGCTTTCTCTTTCACCCCTCTTGTGTAGCTGAAGAACCTTAATTTTTCTAGCTCCCTCTACTGGTCTCTTCTGGACAGATACACACAGGTAGCCCTGCTGGCAGAGGATTAGAACTAGAGCCAGGTTCTCAGGAGGGAAGACAGAGCACTGTTGTAGAGCACCCTAGCTAGTCTAGGCAGGTTGGAGGAAAAAGAGAACACATTGTTGAAAATCATTCTAGACAGTATGGCTTTCCTGTAAAGGGCAGGGAAGGTGGCCCTGTGCCAGCAAAAGTCAGAAGGGCAGAAATGAGGCTGCAATTCCCTGGCCTGCAGCCCTGCAAGAGCAAAAGAATTCTGACCACGTGATCCCACAAATGAGCTGCAGTCATGTAGAGATCAGGCCCTATGTTAAGAATGGGGATGAACTCCTTTTTCCCCTTTAAGACAAAGTAGCCATGGTTCACACATAGTCACCATGCAGGCAGAAAAGTTAGAATTTTATTTGGGGCTTCTGAGAAAATTGACATCAAAGTGGTAGTGAATGCAAATGGCAATGAATATAAGTGTGCCCAGAGTTCAGGTCCCATGGTGGATATGTGGCCCTGGCCCCTAGTCTTAGAACCATTAGCAACTCTGGAACTCTGTATAGAGATCGTTCTTAGAAGTCTTTTTCCACGGCCCTCTCTAAAAATAATACATTTCCTACACCCACCTACACCCTAGATTCTAGGGCCTAGAACATATTTCTCAGTTGCTCATACTTATTTGTATTCCACAACCTAGCTTCCAGGAAAATGGGTTATGGCTGTTATCCCTCCTGACTCCACCCAGCTGCAGGTGTTACCAAAAGAGTTAAAGATGGCCAAATGCTGGCTAGCCAAATAGCTCAGCCGATTAAAGCGCTTGCAGGCAGGTGCAGGGGCCCAGCTTCCCGGGCTTGCCATGCCAGCCACGTCCCCAGGGCATGCTGAGACAGTAATTGAGACTGGGCTTCGTGGCGTGCCTCTAATCCCAGCTCTTGGGAGGCATAAACAGGTGGATCACTATGAGTCTGATCTAGTAGTGAGACCCTGTAGACCCTTCCCTAAAATAAAAATAATAATTTTAAAAAGATGATCAAATGCTAAGTGCAGACCACCTACTTTTTTTCTGTAATTCCAAACTCCAAGTGCAAGCACAATTCCATCTAGAGTGAACCATGGAAAATGGGTTTTTTTTTCCTGTTCAGGACATAGGGGTAAACATGTAACCTTCCCTACTCTATTGGGAAAGGAATGGAGTCCAGAAAATCCTGGAGCATGAATATTACCATTGAACTTAAATATGAAATAATTGTTTTGAGGAATATTTGTCTAATGCTCATTTATGATTTTAAAAATTCCTCATAAAGGGGCTGGGGAGATAGCTCAATAGAATAAGCGCTTCCCTGAGTTCCCTGAGTTCAATCCCTGGTTCCGAAAAAAAAAAAAAAAAAAAAAAAATTCCTCATAAACTAGAACTAGATGGGAACTTCCTAGCTTGATTACCTATAGCTAACATACTATTTTTTAATTTTTAATTTTTATTTTTTTGTGGGACCAGGGTTCAAACTCATGACCTTACACTTGCCAGGCAGGCAATTGTGCCACGGAGCTGTCTCCCCAGCCTCAATTTTTTAAATTTTTTATTTTATCTTATTTTATTTTTGATACTGGGGATAAAACTCAGGACCTTGCACCTTGCAGGCAGGCACTTATGCCTCAGAGCTACCTCCATGGCCCTTATACTTAATATATAAACTTTCTCACTAAGATTATACAAAGGAAGGAAAAGATTATACAAAGCAGGAATGTGCCTCTCATTATTTCTTTTCACCATTGTACTGAAGTCCTAGTTAATGTAATAAGAAAAAAACAAAATAAAAAATATATAGATTAAGGAAGAAGAAATCAAGGGGTTAGGGTATGAGTGAGTGGTAAAGTGTTTGCCTAAAAATCATGAAGCCCTGGGTTCAATCCTCAGCGCAGAAAAAAAAAAAAAAAAAGAAACGAATATCGAGGTATAGTGGTGTTGGCACACATGTGCAATACCAGCACCCTGGGAAGCTGAGACAGAATGATCACAAATTCAAACCCAGCCTGGGCAACTTCATTTAGCAAGACCCTATCTCAAAATAAGAGCCCCTTTCTCTGGAAATGTAACTACCTTTGTTGACAGATGACATAACTATCTTTGTAGAAAATCCAAAAGAACTGGCAGGAAACATCTTGCAACTAGTAACAGCTTGCAAAATAAGGCTATAGGATATACAGTTCATATAAGTAGAAATGACAACACTTAGTTTCCTATATACTAGCATTGGATCAGTGGAATTTAAAGCTAAAAACCATTTACATTAGCTTTCCCCAAAATGAAATAGTAAGGTGTAGATCTAACAAAACATGTACTAGATGTATATGAGGGAAAGCTACAAACTATGAACAAAAGCAAAGAACTGAATATACACAGAGATAGTCCATGCTCATAGATAGGAAGACTCGATGTTGTCAAGATGTCAGTTCTTTCTAATTTGATCTATAGACTCAAAGAAGTCTTGGCCAAGATCCCAGTGAGTTACTTGTGGATATAACAAACTTAATCTACAGTTTACAGTATGGTGAAAGACAAAAGACCCAGAATAACCAAAATAATATTGAAGGAGGACTGATGACTACCTGACTTTGAGACTTACTACAAAGCTATGGTATTAAGACACTAGGGTATTGGTGAAAGGGCAGACAAACAAATTAACAGAACAGAATAGAGACCAGAAATGAAAGCCACATATAGAAAACTGAATTATTTATTTATTTATTCATTCATTCATTCATTCATTCATTCATTTACTTATTTTTGAAGCATCTCTCACTATTTTGTCTAAGCTAGGCTTTAACTTCTGGGCTCAAGCAAGCCTTCTGCCTCAGCCTCCCTCCTAGCTGGGATTACAGGCATGCATCAGTACACCCAGCTTTTAAACTGATCTTTGAGGAAGGGGCAAAGGTAATACAATGAAGCAAAGACGGTCTTTTTAGCAAGTGGTATTGGAACTGTTTCTATCCACATGCAAAAAAAAAAAAAAAAAAAAAAAGTTAATCTAAACACGTACCAGAGCCAGACATGGTGCTATGTACCTGTAATCCCAGCACTCAGGAGGCTGTGGCAGGAAGATTGCCATGGGTTTTGAGGCCAGCCTGAGCTACTTAGTTCCAGGCAAGCCTGAACTGCATAGCAAGACCCTGTCTCAAAACAAACAAACAAAAAACACATATATACTTCACAAAAACTACCTCAAAATGAGTCATGGGTCTAAATGTAAAATGAAAAGCTAACTGTAAAATGAAAAACTAACCATAAAAGTCTAAGAAGACTAGAAAAAACATAGATGATTACTTTTTGGTCTTGGTACCAGGAATTGAACTCAGGACCCTGTGTTTGCCAGGCAGGTGCTTATCCTACTGAGCTATGTCCCTGGCCCCCAATGGTGATTACTTTTTAGAGAACACTAAAAATAATTGACAAACTAGAGCTCATGAAAATTGTAAATTTCTGCTTTGTGAAAGATAATGTTGTCTGACTCAATGGACTAAGCACCTGCTTAGGCAAGCGCAGGGATCAATTTGATCCCCGGCACAACATACTACACCAATGCTGCCCTTGTGCATTCTGAGCTGGCCACTGAGACTGAGACCCAGTGTAGTGGTGCATGCCCATAGCCCCAGCACTAGGGAGGCTGAAAACAGAAGGATCACTATGAGTCCAAGCTGCACACTGAGACCCTGTACCAAATACATTAAGAAAAAGAAAGAGAGAAAGAAAGAAAGAAAGCCAGTAAGATGGTTCAGTGGTCTAAAGTGCCTGCTTAGGCAACTGCAGGGACCGCAGTTCAATCCCTGGCACCACATGCTGCGCCAGCCCCACCCCCAGGGCAAGCTGAGCCAGCCATAATAGAAAGAAAGAAAGAAAGAAAGAAAGAAAGAAAGAAAGAAAGAAAGATAGATCAAGAAAATAGAATGAGGGGGCCAGTGAGATGGTTCAGTGGTCTAAAGCGCCTGCTTAGGAATGCTCAGGAAACTACAGGGACTGCAGTTCGATCCCACAGTTCGATCCCCGGCACCACATGCTGCGCCAGCCCTACCACCAAGGCAGGCTGAGCCAGCCCTAAATAAATAAATAAATAAAAATAAACCTTTTAAAAAAAGAAAAGAAAATGGAATGAGAAGAGCCACAAAGTAAAAAGAAAATATTTGCAAATATTTGCAAATTACTCATCTGGTAAAGGACTGTTATTGAAAATACACACAGAATTCTTCAAATTTAACAGTGAGAAAACAACTCATTTAATAAATAAGCCAGAGGGGTTAATGAACGCCTCACTAAGGAAAACATACAGATGACAAGTGTATAGAGATGTTCCATGGGGCTGGGGAGATAGCTCAGTAGAATAAGTGCTTACCTGGCAAGCACAAGGGCCTGAGTTCAGTCCCTGGTTCCACATCCTATGCCATTTAGGGAAATGTAAACTACAGTGATAAGCTACTACTGCATACTATTAGAATTCTCCAGGGCTGGGGAGATAGCTCAGTGGCATAAATGCCTGCCTGCCAAGCACAAGGCCTCAGATTTGATCCCCAGTAATACATGCAGTACTGACCCTATGTGCACTGTGTCTGTCACCAAAACTGGGTATGGTGGTACACACCATTAATCCCAGCACTAGGGAGGCTGAGATAAGAGGATCATTATGAGTCTGAACTGGTTGAGACCCTGCATCCAAAAAAAAACAGTCCTCAATACTATCAAAATACCACCATCAATACTAACAGGGGAAAATGCTGGCAAGGATACAAGAGAAATGTTCGCCCATCCATTGCTGATAGGTGTGCTAAATAGTTGGTATGGTCACTTTAGGAGACAGTTTGGTCTTTTCTTACAAACCAAACATACTCTTATTTTATGATCTAACAATCATGCCCCTTGGTATTTACACAAAGGAGTTCGAGATGTATATCCATTCAGCAACACAAACATGAATATTTATAGCTTATTTATTTATTTATTTATTTATTTATAGAACAGAATATTTATTGGGAAAGAAAGCTTCTGTCCAAGAGGAGAACAGAAGAGGGATCCTGGGGACAGAAGTGGGCTGCCTGGGAATTATCTTTTTTAGGCATCTTATAGGGCAAAACCATGTGAAATTAGGGGAACTTACTTAGGTGGTCACGAGGTGGGACAAAGTTATGGTCGACCAATGAGATTACAAGCACCACTGTTCAGGTAAAATTGATTAAATCGGGAACAAATTGGGAAGCAAGTCACGTAGCAAGCGGGCATGAATGCGGAATAAGGGTTCTTCCTGTTGGGGTTGAGTTCCTGACTCATTTAGGCTCTTTTAGGGTGATTGATACTCATTTAGAATATCAGTCCCTGATACTTATCTTTAAGGAAGTAGGTGGCTGTATTTTTTTTTACTCTTTTGTTTCAAGGTCTGGCCCACCACTGGGGTGCCTGTCTCTTGCAAAGCTGTATAGTCAAGTTGTTTTTCATATTGTCCTCAAGGGCCTTGCCCTATCTGACTGCCTATAATAAATATATATATATATATATATATATATATATATATATATATATAATTTTTTTTTCCCCGTCTTTTTGAGACAGGGTCTCACTATGCAGTTCAGGCTGGCCTTGAACTCACTTTTATAGCCCAAGCTGGTCTCAAACTCACACCAATCCTCCTGCTTCAGCCTCCCAAGTGCTGGGATTACAGGCGTGCGCTACCACGCCCTGCTTGCCTATAATATTTTTATCTAATTTGGCTGCCTACAACATTTCCCTCTCTGAAGAAGTAACCCAAAGTATTGTGAGGGAATTACAGGCGATGACCGCTCTGGCTTCTTCAGACTGAAAGGGGTCGTAGTTGTAATTGGCAGTCAGAGGTACTATTTAGAGGGTCTATCTAAAGGCCCTCGATAGATGCCAGGCACTTTTATCTTGGGTAGTCGTATAGCTTTGAGTCTGGAAGAGACAAAGTCAAGCAAACAAGTATACATGGGCCAAATAATAAGATTAACAGGATAGTTATGAATATAGTCAACAATGATTTCCACCAGGAGGAGCCAGTAATGGCTTCCCATAAGGATGATAAGGACAAGGTCCAGGGGACTTTAGGGTCTGACATATCATTTATTTGTTGTCTAATATCTTTAAAAGCTGTTGAGACATTAACGGAAGGGTCAGGAATGTGTACACAACATTCAGCCTTTATAATTGTGCAAGTATCCCCCTGTGCAGCTATTAGTATGTCTAATGCCATCTGATTTTGGAGGACAGCCTGTCTCATTAGTTTTACTTCCTCACTTAAGAGAGAGAGACCAGCCACAGTGTCATTTAAGGTTCACTGAGTATAGTTAGTTAAGGCCTCAATGTGCTATATGACATCTTCTAGCCCTAGAGAAGGGATAAAGTTAGAGGCCAAGTGATCATACCAGTGAAACACGCTTCTGGGCCACCGATGCTGTAGGTGGAGTAAATTTGTAGGTTTTTCGATATTTTTGACACTCCTGCCTTATAACCAGGAAAACCCTAATATGCATCTCCCTATCCATCCAGGGGTTAGCCAGGGCCACAAATTGGTCCCACAAGACCAATGAGTGTCATTGGGAGCTTTCTATTTAATTTTAGGTAGACTGAACCAGTCTGTTGCAAACAGTCTTTAGCCTGAAAAGTTATTGTGTGTGTGTGCACTGTTCTAGGGATGTCCATCCCAAATATTTAGTGGAGTTAGGCCAATGAGAAAAGGAATGATTTTTTTGTTCCCAAAATAAGGGTTCCTTTCTGCTGAGGTGTCCTATGGTGGGAGTTAACCATAGATAATCATCTCATATTTGAAAATAGCCATCTTGATACCTATGGTTGTTGGCCCTAAGAATAGGAGCCTTATTTTTGGCTAATAGGGGGTCTTACTAGTGCTCATAGAGAGGCTTTCATGACATTGTGGGAAAAAGTTCGATTATGTCCAGGATCGCGAAGAGTATAGTTTATAGGCCACTCAGTTACTTTGTAATGGTGGGCTAAGCTATAAACTATTGGGCTCTTTTGTATCTCATTAATATAGTCTTGTAGGTTATTCCAATCATCTCCTTGAAGTGGGGATACCCACCAAGGAAGGTCTGATGTACTTGATAAAGGTAGTAATCCACATATCCAACAAGAGGATTGTTGTAATGATTTTGTATATTCCTGTGCCTACCTTAGAAAGGAACTGCATTCTCCTCTAGATGGCAGACTGATTAGTAAAAGGGCTAATAGCATTATCACTTATCTGAGGACTTCTTTTTTCGTGAATAGGAATCTTAAGTCCTCTATGGGCTCACAGGAGTATTTAGATGGTTGTTTACTTCCAGCGACAGTCTCTGGTTCCCGGAGTTTGAGTCTGGTGTAATGTATCCATGAGTGCTGGCCAGTTGTCTTGGCAGCTGAAGCTGTGGACAGGATCACCGTGTATGGTCCCTCCCAAGCAGGTCCTCCATCCAGTGATCTCAGTGGATGACCTCCAATTGATGCAAGAAGAAAAGCTAGACTCCCAACCTGAAAGATACTTGGATGAGTTCGTGTTCTCTAAAACCGAAGAATGAATTTTAGGAACAAGACAGAGGTTTAGAATAGAATATTTATTAGGAAAGAAAGCTTCTGTCCAAGAGGGGAACAGAAGGGGACCCTAGTGGGCTCCCCCTAGCATCTCTGTTTATAATGACCAAAACTTGAAAGCAATCAAGTGTCCTCCAGTAGGTGAAGTAATAAATATACTGTCATACATTCAAATAATGGAACATTATTTAGTATTAAAAGAAATGTGCTATTAAGCCATGAAAAGAAGAAATTAAATGCATATTACTAACAAAAAGGAAAAGTGAATCTAAAAACACTGTAGGACGAGATATAAATACAGTGGGAGCATTCATAGGGCCCTAGGTTCAGTTTCTAGCACTCAGTAAAGAAGGAAGAAGGGAGGGAGGGAGGGAAG
>PVKN010013461.1:0-19897 GCA_004027915.1 Capromys pilorides | reverse complement strand
ATTGAGATTATTGGGAGCTCCACACTAATGAATAAAAAGATTGGCCATACCTCTCACTCATCAACTGAACTCCTCTCATAATTTTTTTTCCCACTCTAGGGAATTTTTGTGTAATTAGCTTAAACCTTATGATGTACTATGTATAAATCAATTTCAATATCACTTTGACTACTGTATGATTTAGGAAAAAGCATGCTTTTAAGTATATATCGCAAAATCTTTTTTTTCAAATTATATTTAGAACAACTCATAAAAAAGAAAAAAGATGGGCTGGCCAGATCCTCAGTAGATTAAAGCACTTGCTTAGGCAGAGTGCAGCAACCTAGGTTTGATCCCCGACATGCTGTGCCAGCCTTGCCCACAGGATGCACTGAGACTGCAATTGAGACTGAGCGTGGTGGTGCACGTGCCTGTAATCCCAGTGCTTGAGAGGCTGAAAACAGGAGGATCACTACGAGTCTGATCTACATAGTGAGACCCTATAGACCCTGTATTAAATACATTTTTAAAAAGTGAAAAAAAGAAGAACCCCTATTGGTTGAAAGACACAAACACATAAATACACAGACACATAAACATCCTTATAAAATCAAGAGTGCACTCAAATAAATCTTTGCCCAAATTATAGCAATTTTATGACAATTTTTAGAAATTTATAATTATTGGGCTGGCCAAATAGCTCAGCAGATTAAAGTGCCTGCAAGCAGATGCAGGGGCCAGGGGTTCAATTCCCCAGGCCTGCCATGCCAGCCCCACCCCCAGGGTGCGCTGAGATAGAAATTGAGACTGGGCATAGTGGTGTGTGCCTATAATCCCAGCTCTTGGGAGACTGTAAACAGGTGGATCACTATGAATTCAATCTAGTAGTGAGACCCTGAACACCCTGTATTCCCTTCCCTAAAATACATACATACATATATATATATATATATATATATATATATATGCAGATTTTGTTGTTTGTCAATTATCAGAGATTTCTTATTAGACAAATTTAGAAGGAATAAAATCTTTTATCCATAAGAGCTTGCCTAAGCAGGTACTTTAAACCACTGAGCTATCTCGCCTGCCAGGATGACTATTTTTATCAAGTTTGGAGTGGCATTCATTAGCCCAATGTTTACCTCTTCCAAATCTTGGACAAAGTCCAGGAGCAGTCTTGCTATTCTTATCTCCTTTTTTAAAAAATCCTGTCTTTTTTTTTTTTTTTTTTTAAAAAACCTTTTTGTATTTATATATGTTATGGCCAGCTCAGTGTGTCCTGGGGGTGGGGCTGGTGCAGCATGCGGTGCCAGGAATGGAACCATGGTCCCTAAGTTTGCCTAAGCAGGCACTTTAGATCACTGAGCTATCTTACAGGCCCTGCAATCTTTTCTCATGTGACCCATCTTTCCACACTCAAAACATTTGGTATGATTTTGTTTCAAAAAAGACTGTAAGGCAGCTGCCAATAAATTAGTTCTCTATGGCTCTGAACCATTTTCAGTGCAGGCCTTACTATATTCTTCCAGTGATGCACTTTGTCCCTTTAAGGAATGCAGAGCCTTTTGACATTTGATATTTGCATTCTCAAAAGACAAACTCTGTAACAATAACTCCCTCAAATCTGGTGCTCTCACTGTTTTGTGTATAACCTCCCTTAATTGGGAGACAAAATGTACATATGACTCCTTATTAGATTGGAGAACCTTAGCAAACGATTTTTGAGCATCCCCTGGCCTTTCCATTTTTTCCCACACCCTCAAGCAACAAATAGGAGCTTACACAACAGCTACATCATCATATTGCAGTTGAGCTTGGATATCAAGCCAGGCCCCTGACCCAGTGAGTCAATCTAATGAAACTAACCAGGGGATTTTGTCCCATTAACCCTCTTCTGAATATCTGCTTCATCTTTCCATCAAGTTCTAAACTGTAAATATTGGTTTGGCTCCAAAACTATGACACAAAACTTCCTAATCATGAGGAATTAATCTATTTTCATTTGCTAATCCTCATATTAATCTAATCACGTAGGTTGATTGCATACCAAAGGCCGCAACAGCCTGCTTCAGATGTTTAATAACCTTGAATTCCAGAGGTTGGTGTTCCCATTGTACATACCCCTTGGGAAATGGAGCATTTGGTGGGTGTTGTTGAACCACCACAGGAAAAATACCCAATGGGAGGGCCAGTGGTATAGCTCAGTGAATTAAGCACTTGCTTAGGAAAGTGCAGGGGCCAGGAACCGAACCCTGGCCCCACCTGCTACACCAGCCCTGCTCTCAAGCCAGCTAGGCCAGCAATGGAGTCCGGGTGTGGTGGTGCGCGCCTACAATCCCAGCACTTGGGAGGCAGGAAACAGGTGGATCACTATGAGTTGCGTAGTGAGACCCTGTAGAAAAAAAAATACCCAGTGGGACAGGATGTGCTTCAGGATCTCCTTTGAGTAAGAGCCTGAGATACCACACTTTTTTTTTTTTACTACAGAGGGCTTCCCTTTTTCTCCTCATGTGGAACAGAAGGGTCAAAAGATGGCAGTAGGAGCTCAATGACAGAGGAACTACAGGGGTAGAGACCTTTATTTTTTTTCAACCAATTTAGGAAGCAATTATGCTAATTGTCTCAGCTTGGGGCCAGGGAGATAGCTCAGTGGAATAAGTGCTTGCCTGGCAAGCTCAAGGTCCTGAGTTCAATCCCTGGTACTGCAAAAAACAAGCCTGTCTTAGCTTGGCTTGCAGCTCATGTACCTCATTCATACTTTCCTTTTGTTGTACATCCTCCAAATCCTCGGATTCTGAGAGGATTTGTAATGCCATAAATGTACTTTTAGGACCGTTTGTCACTCATTCCTGCTATAGAGCATCGAGAAATTCAAAGAACCAACACTCTTGGTATGCTGGGGAGCACCTTGAGGTACGGGGCCTTGAGGGGGTGCGGCCTTATCATAATTATGCACCAGGGGCCCCTGCTCCACTTTTGTCCTTTCTTCTATGCTGGTATCCACATTTCTGAGGAAGGCAGATCTTATAAAGGTCTCATGTGCTGACTCATTTGCACGGAAGCTGCTCTTGAAGTTTAGCAGTATCAGCCTCTGATGCCGACCTTTTCAATATTTCTGAAGACTCGAGTCCAACTGCAATGGTTCCAAAATTAAGGAAATTAAATTACAAAGAGACCATATATGAAAAGGCAGTGGGTCCCCGTTTTGGCAAGCAGGATGCAGCGCTCTCAGTATGCTTCCAAACTTTTAAAATTTAAATCAGCCTGTGATAGCCTGAAGCAGTAACAATGTCGCCCGACCAGAGCAAAGTACTCCTCAAAACTTTTTGTTTTTTTTTTAAACTTTATGTTATGGTCAGCTCAGCCTGCCCTGGGGGTGGGCTGGCGCAGCATGTGGTGCCAGGGATCCAACCGTGGTCCTTGCAGTTGCCTAAGCTTGCTAAGCAGGTGCTTTAGACCACTGAGCTATCTTGCCGGCCCCTTCAGTTTCGTTTTTACTCCTGCTCCCTTGAGCAGTGTCTGAATAAGACGGATATATTCATTTTCTATTGAAGAAGAGTTCTCCATTACCCTGAGCTTCTGCCATTGGTCTTGCCTACGCAGGGCTACTGTACCCCAAAGGTCCAACCTGCCTTATGTTTACCATTAGTCATCTTCCCTCTGCCCCATGTCTAGGCGCCATGTCTGTCGATATAAAGTGGGCTTGTGTGTGATATTTATAATAAAAGAATTTTTGTTTTGGAAAGAAAAACCATGCAACAAGTCAACTGATAGAAAATGTTTATTGAGAGAGCAAAATGCCAAGAGACTCCCCCAGACCAGCTGGGAAGTGGGAGAGAGGCTGCCCCATGCTCGAGAAGGTGAGATTCCCAGAGGTTTTATCAGGGAAGGTTCAGAGCAGAACTCGTGGAAGGCAGGCTCCAGGGCGGGCCTGGGTGTCTCACCAGCTCCTATTCGAATGGTCAGTGTGTGTGTCCTGCACCCTAATAGCTGTGTCAGTGTCAGGGAAGGTGACACAGGAAGTCATGAAGAGGCAAAGCCACGATGCCTGATAGGGAGATCCCCAGGGTGTCAGAGATACAGGTGGCTGCCATGGCAAATTCCCGGTGCTCATCACTGGTCTAGGGGACAGAAAGTAGAGCTGAGGCTTCCGGAATGAAGGTCACAGGCCTGGGCCACCCGTCCCTCAGGAAATCCAGAACCCTTTCTAAGGGGTGCTGACCTCCAGGGCAATGTTGTGGAAGGTGTTCACGTAGGCCGCACCCCCCAGGAGCCCCTCATACACAACGATCAGGAAGACGAGGTATATGCTTGGCAGGAAGCCCAGCAACACGGCTACCAGCAGGAAGGCCAAGTTGAGACACTGTAAGCAGTTGAAGGGCAGGGCTGAGGGGCAGGAGGCTGCACATCTCACCCAGCAACCCCGGGGGACACTGGCGAAGGTCAAACCCCAACACCGGCCAGGCTTCTGGCACCGCAGCCTCCCCCTCCTCGCTGTCCCTGCTCTCTGGTCCCTCACTGGGCTCTTCTGCCTCCACAAAGGGCCATGCCCACCCTGTGACCTCACTGCCTGCTTTCAAGAGCTCCTGGAATAAGAGTTCTTCTCCCCCCATTCTCCTGGAATGAGACTAGTGGGCTCAGGGACACCTGGCAATGTCAGGAGGTATCACTGCTGCACGTGGAGGGCAGCGGCCAGGGACACCGTCGAGCACCATCACGCACAGGACAGCCCCACATGGGCACGACCTGACCCCACATGTCAGGAGTAGGAAGGCTGAGCTGGGCATGGCAGCGCACACCTGCAATCCCAGCACTTAGGAAGCTGGGGCAGGAAGGTTGTTGCAAGTTTGAGACCAAGCTAGGCTACAAAGTGAGCTCAAGGCCAGCCTGAACTGCATAGTCAAACCCTTGTCTCAAAAAGCAAAAAGCGTAGTAAGGCTGAGAAATCCTGGTTTAGAGGCTCTCTTTTCTTTTAAGAAGCTTCCTTGATGTCCCATCAAGGGGACAGATCCTTCTTGGTGCTCAGTGTACTGTGTGGCTTCCCTAACACACAGGCCACTACCTGGGGGATCACACAGTGCATGTCCATAGCGTCACCCAGGGAATCTTGTTAAACATATACCACCTAGGCCTGCCCCTCAGCGGTCCTAAAGCAAGAAGTCTAAGGTGCGCTCAGAGATCTGCATGGAAAAGAACATGCCCTAGTAATAGTGCTATGAGGGCAAGACCCTGCGACCACGGAGGCTCTAGGTCAAGTACTTCCTGTAAGAGCGACAAATGTGACAGCCCTAATTCTAGGAGGCAGCCTTGGTTGAACTGGTACCTGAAACCATAAGCTGCACACTTCAGTGTCGCCTAAAAGAACTGGCAATCGCTGACAACACAATTTGTGACTTTGTGAGTACAAACCCCGCCTGGCAGCAATGGTCAGGCAAGTAAGGAAGGTGAGAAAATATTTACAAAGTGTTGTCATGACATCATAGTGTTACCTAAGCCAGGCACAGTGGCGCACACCTGTCATTCCAGCACTCAGGAGGCTGAGATTGGAGGGATCGCAGTGAGCCTGAGGCCAGCCCAGGTTACAAAGTGAGCTCAAAACCAGCCCGAATGATCTATCTGGGCACA
Organism: Capromys pilorides; assembly: GCA_004027915.1. Classification (NCBI taxonomy): domain Eukaryota; kingdom Metazoa; phylum Chordata; class Mammalia; order Rodentia; family Capromyidae; genus Capromys; species Capromys pilorides. Next base: position 14,290 of record PVKN010013461.1, on the reverse strand, counting down.
GCAGAACAGGCCTGCAATCTCAGCTACACAGAGGATTGAGGCAGGAGGATCACGAGTCAAGGCCAGCCTGAACTACTTAGTGAGTCCAGGTTCTCAAGATGAAATAAGAGAAAAAAGGCTGGGATATAGCTCAGCACTCCCTCGGTTTGCCTCCATCACATGTGTGCCCACAGTGCATGCCATTCCTTACTTTCTCTTAGCTAGTTACAAAACTTAGGTGCGGCAGGGCACAACTTAATCCTACCACTCTGGGACCCCGGAGGCAGGAGGACCAACAGTTAGAGGACAGCACGGGCAATTCAGCAAGACTGTGTTGCAAAACGGGTGGGAGCTTTCCAGACTAGGAATACTTAGCCTATACTTGGAGGTTTACCTCAACAACTACCTTCATTCCCAAACTAGATCTGTAACCTATGGCTACAGTGTAGGTCTTGCAGAACTCCTGTTAGACTGCCATGGAGAATGGTATTTGTAGGCTACGAAGTATAGACTGCTATTGGCGAAGGGGAGTGAGAATTGCTTGACCACAATGTCACAGATTCTATTTTTTTTTCTTTTTGAGACAGGGTCTCACTATACAGCTCAGGCTGGCCTTGAGTTCACTTTGTAGCCCAGGCTGTTCTCAAACTCACAGCAATCCTCCTGCCTCAGCATCCCGAGTACTGGGATAACAGGTGTGCACCACCTGGGCCAGTCTGGTTATTTGTTTGTATGTATATATGTAGCTATCAATCAATCAATCACCCATCCGGTTTTGTAGTGCTGGACAACCCAGGGCCCTGCACACGCCAAGCAAGTGCTCAGCCAGTGAGCTACTTGTCTCTAGTCCCTTGAGCTTTGTTTTGGTTTATTGTTTACAGTGCATGCTAGGTGAGCGCTCTGCCACTCCCATGCCTGCTTTATAACTGGGGTAACGGGGGCTCAGAGCGTTCAGAGACCTGCTCCAGTCACATGACTACTGGAGTGAAATGAGACATTTGCAGGTGGGGCTGTGCAGCTCCCGAGGCTGCGCGGTACCCACAGGGGCCTGCTGGTTCTCGGTTCCCCTTCCCTCCCCATGCTTAGAAATGGGTGTATGACCAACACCTCCTGTGCTGGGAAGGAAGCAGTGGCATATCTGGGGAAGCTATGAACCAAGGTGGAGCGGAGCATCAGGCAGGGCCAAATACCTGTAGCAGGGCCAGCACCCAGGTGAAGCGGATGTGACAGCAGCGGAGAGAGGAGCGAGAGGCAAAGACACCGGCCTGGTACAGCATCTGGTACCTGAGGCGGGGAGCAGGAAGCAGGAGAAAGCTCCTCTGGGCGTCCGCTGGGCAGAGCAGCCACATCACCTCAGGTCGGGCCACTGCCACCCACCCCAGCCCCCACTCCTCTCACCAGCGGTACTGCTGAGAGTGGCTCAGGGATGTGTTCCGGAAAAACAGGAGCTCAAACTGCAACAGACCAGACAGGAAAAACACATCATGCGGACACGCGGGTCCCTGGCTGCCTCGCGACATCCATGCCCCCGTCAGCACCCCTCACTCACAAGTCCCTGGTTGATGAAGTACTCAGCGAAGTAGACCAGCACCAAGGGGACAATGTAGCACAGTAGGCCCTGGAGGGGTCAGAAGGAATGAGTGGAAGGCCAGGGGCAGCCGCTGGCCACAGGCGCACACCACAGCCGCCGTCCACACCTTGAACACTGTCCACCTTTCCTGCAGGGAGAGGTTCCAGCCGGCACCTTCGGAGAGCAAAAAGGGGGTGTGGATGAAACGGGCACACTGAAGACCAGTCATAGATGGCCACAGCCAAGAAGCACCTCACTGACACAACCCTGTGAACACGCTCAAAGGCACACTTAGCAGGAGTTAAGATGGTAAACTTCATGGGATGCAGACCTGTCATGATTTTTTTAAAAAGAGCTGAGGAGGGGCCTATCAGATAGCTCAGTGGTCTAGAGTGCCTGCTTAGGCAAGCCTAGGCAACTGCAGGAACTGAGGTTCAATCACTGGCACCACATGCTGCACTAGCCGCACCCCCAGAGCAGGCTGAACCGGTTATAACATAAATAAAGTTAAAAAAAAAAAAAGATAATTTGGGGCGATAGCTCCATGGCACAAGTGCCTGCCTAGCAAGTGCAATGTTGTGAGATTGAACCCCGGTCCCACAAAATATAAATAAATAATAAATAAATAAATAAATAAATAAAAAGAACTGAGGATGTAGTCAGTGGTAGAGCAGTTTGCCTAGCATGCATGGGGCTCTGGCGTCACTCCTCCCACTGGCAAAAATCAATCAATTAATCAATCAGTCAAAACACAGTTAACCACATGGAATCTCTCCATCCCGCTTACACAGCTCTACAGACGGCCACTGCCCCTCCCCACCAGCTGAGCTGGCTCTTCTGTTTCTAGAGCACCCAAGTTCATTTCTACCACAGGGCCTTAACAGTGCTATTCCTGTCCCAAACCTCTTCACCCAGAAGTTCCCAAGGGTTACTACTGCATGACAGTCAAGTTCTGGCCCAAATATCACCTCCTCCAGAAGGTCTCTGTGGGCAGTAAAACTCCTAGCCCCTTCCCGCTCCCCTCAACTGTCGCACTACTCTTTTACGTCCTTCCAGAGCTTATCCACCGGTGAGAACGATTTCTTTCTGACTCCTGACTGGCTCGTGAACCTCACTCTGGTGCCGCTGTTCTGCAGCCAGGCCTCACTGAGCAGCTCTCAGCTAAACGAATGCTCTGACTTGAACTGGCTCCCTCTCCCTCTTGACTGTCCACTGCAGAAGAACAGACTAAAATCCAGAGGAAAGAATCTGGGGGTGGGGTCGGGGGAGGCCTCCTACCTGGCTCTGGGGCTTCTGTGCCTATGAGGGGCTGCCGGGCTGTGCTCTCTGCCTCGTCTTCCCCACCAGGGTCCTGAGGCTTGGGCGCCGTGAGCAACAGGAAGTAGCTGGCATGAACAGAATGAAAACAGTCAGTGACCCGAGAGGCATCCGCCTGCTTCCAGAGGCTGGCAGCTTGTTGGGCATCTGGGCAGCCTGGTCTGACCTGGAGAGGTCCAACTGTGGACACATCCTTCCCGCCTTGGGGTCCAAATCTGTCCCTTGTTGTTCTTGCTCAGGGCCCCGTCTGGCGGCTGGCTCACATTTGGGGCCAGCTGTTCTCTTGCTGCTGTTCTACCATATACTCAGGTTTCACCTATTCTTCCTATACACATTTTCCTACATATTTTCTTTCTGTCGACTCCCTTTTTCTGCCTGGCACTGTCTTAGGCCTAAGCCACAATCTGTGACTAGCTAATTAAAATCATTTCCTAGTGCACATGAAAATGCACACAGCACCAACATGCTGAAGCCCATCCCTGCCCGACTCCAAATCATCTCAGTTAGTTATAGCTGCCACTATAACTAACAGGTGGCAGCTCCGGGATTGGAATCCAGGGCTGTCGGAGTCCAGAACCCCTCCCCACCAACAGGCCACAGGGATCTGCAGACTCGGATCATGGAGGTGTTCTCCTTGCTCCTAACCCCTCCATCCCACGAGAGCCACTTACCTCGCCAGCAACAGGCCAGGGATCCCCAGCATGGATAGCAGGGTGTGTTGAGGGGAGAGGCCAGCCTGGGTGAGGCCTAGGTAGGACAGTGCTCCCAGCAGCCCTGCGCCACCGGTGCCTGAGGACCACCAGGAGATCACAGCTCTGGGAAGGAGGAAGCAGACACACTCAGCAGGAGCAGGGCCATCAACAGCGGGAGGAGGAAGAGAGGGAGAAAGAGGAGGAGGAGGTGGAAGATGTGGAAGAGGAGGAGGAGGAGGAAGAAGAGGAAGAAAAGGAAGAGGAAGAGAAGGAGGAATAGGTAAAAGAGGAGGAGGAAGAGGAAGAAGACAAAGAGGAGGAGGAGGAAGAAGAGGAACAGGAGGAAAAAAAGGAACAGGACAGCTCTCTCACCCCTGCCAGCCCGCTCACCTGGGGTAGAAGGCAGTGAGTGAGAGGAAGGTGACCTCCCCGAGCCCTGAGGAGATGCTGGCCAGGACCACACCTGGGAGGGGGACAAGGGTGGAGGTGGCCTTTCCTCAACAGTTCCAGGCCCCAAAAGGACTCTGACCATGGCTTTATCTGAGAGCGGATTCCCTGGGAAGGCCGGGTCCTGGTCAGAACTGGGGTCAACTCCTCTTACAACCTCTGGCACAGAATGATCCCTCCACCCACCCATTATCCAGCCAGGAGCAAGGTCTCCCCCGAAATCCCTTCCGCCTCCACCCTGCCTCCGATCCATTCGTCGCCCCACTGCTCCTTCCAAACTGCCCTGTCTCCCTTCTCCTACATGGGGCAGCCTTCACAGCCTTCTGTGGGCCGCAGAAACAGTGCCTTCCCTTTCAGAAGCCGGGGAAGACCACCCCCCAACACACCCTGGGCCAACGAGCCTGACAGAGAACTTCACACCCACCGCACAGGCTGGTCCCCACGGAGTGAGAAAAGGCAACCAGGATGAAGCTTCCAGCAGAACAAGCCCCACACAGGAGAACTCGAGGGCTGAGGGGGAGAGAAAGGGGGCAGCTTGGCCTCGGTTCTCCACTGCGCAGCCTCTGGCCTGCTTCCTTCCCTTCCCTTCCCACCTGCCCCCCTCTGGACCCAGACCTGTAGGGCAGCAGATGAAGGCCCAGAGGAGCCAGCAATTTGATGACGAGCGTGGGGAGGATGTCTGCCAGGAGAACTGCCTGAGACAGGAGGAGAACATGAGACCGCAGACCACCCCAGGGACATCTTCCAGCCAAGTGGCAGAGGGAAGGCAGCAACAAATACGGGCCTTGGCATCCTTTCACCATGTGCCAAAGAACTGGCTCTCTCCGAACCTCAGTTTCTTCATCTGGGAAATAGGGGTCTGACAGTGTTTAGCTCACAGGAGTAATACGGGTGACGTGAGTCAGCTGGTGCCGCTCACGGAAAGGTCCAGTATTCGGCAACCTCTGTAATTACAGCCATGGCAGCCCAAGCTCCGTGTGAGGGGCTGGAGAAGGAAACCTCTTGCTCCCAGGGGGCTAGTGGGGGACTCACAGCCGTGGAGACAGAGTTGCAGTCAAATCGGGATGAGCTGTTCTGAGGGATGACTGTTGGATCTGGGTCCACCTAAGGGGAGAAAAGAATTGTCTTTCCTCTAGGGAGGCAGGAAGGTGACAAGGCCCCAGTCGCAGCTGTTTTAACTTGAAGGATGGCTTCGGGTCAGCCCTGCCGTAGATCAGCACCATCAATCCTCCGCACCCTTTTCCTGTGGCGCTAAGGATTGAACCCAGGGCTTACCACACACTAGGCCAGTGCGCTATGGCTGAGCTAGGTCCCCAGCCTCCTAGCCACTTTGAGTTTAATCAACCAATGCCCGAAGGTCTTTTAAAGATCTTCTGCCCTTAAACCAGGCATGGTGGTGCAAACCTGTAATCCCAGCACTTCGGAGGCTGAGGTGGGAGAATTCTTGGGAGCTCCAGATCAGCCTGGGCTACAGAGTGAGCTCAAGGCCAGCCAATGCGAGCTGCACTGCAAGACCTTGTTTCAAAAAAAAAAAAAAAAAATCTTCCTGCCCAGAGGGTCTGGGAGGTGAAGAACTTTAGCCCCCTGCCCCACTGATTGGCCACTTCACTCCACGAAGTGCTCCAGCAGTCCTCCACCCCAGGTAAGACCATCTCTTCCCACAGGAACCAACCTTTGTGGTGGCGGTATCGGCAGCGGCAGTGGCAACGAGGGGCTGACTTACGTGGCTCTGGTTCCCAGATGCCCTCTCGTGTCGCAGGATGTCATGGGCAGCACTGAGCATCACCACATAAGAGAAGTTGTTGCAAAGGCCAAGGATCCTGGAACGAGGGGCGCAGACCCTCTGTTGGCATCAGGCCACCATCCCTGCAGAGTCCGCGCATCTCCCTAAGCTGTAGCCTTCAGTCAGCTTCCGCTTTTTTTTTTTTCCTATGCCACATTCTACCCTCTTTCAGTGTTGAGGTTAGAAATAGAGGCTTTGGATCATAGACTTGGGTTCACCGCCCAGCTATGAGTCCTCCCCAGAGAGGGACCTAAGAGCTCCCACAACAACTCTGTCTCTGGGCATTTGTCATCCATGACTACACTGTGATACAATACAAAATGTCTTGGGGTTTAAAACCCAAGGTTCTGGGGGCTGGGGATATAGCTCAGTGGCACAGCACCTGCCTGGCAAGTGCAAGGTCCTGAGTCAGATTCCTGGGACCAAAAAAAACCAGACAAACAAATTAGCTGGGCATACCTATAATCCCAGTGCTCAGAAGGCTGAGGCAGGAAGCTCATTCCGAGTTCAAGACCGGCCTGGACTACTAAGTGGGTTCAAGGCCAGCCTGAGCCCCACAGTGAGACCCTGTCTCAAAAGAAAGCCAAAACAACAACAAAAACGACAGAAAACTACACACATACACAAAAACAAAGGTTCAAGTTCCAAACCTGCTGCTTCGTATTTCAATGGCCTCAGCCTGCCTTGTGGAACCCTGCAGAGTGCTGCAGGGATCAAAATAATACCAAAGCCCTTTATGATCTGTAAAAGATCGGCACTTAGTTTTATCTCTTAGAGCTGTGCTGAGCAGTAGGAAGGAAAGCGGGCCCAGCATCAAAGCCTTCACAGGTGTCTTTTCACAAGCCTGCAATGCAGCTCTTCCTACATTATTGCTAAGGAGACTGAGGCTCAAAAAGGTTAAGTCACTTTTCCAAAGTCACACAGGGGCCTGGGATATAGCTCAGGGGCATAAGCACCTTCCTGGCAAGTGCTAAGTCCTGAACTCTATTCGCGTACCAAAAACAACAACGACAAAACAAAGAGTCATATGGGAAGCCATGTCCAACCAGTCTTCCATACTTCGCTAACACAAGAAGATTTTCTAAGACTCAGTGCATTCATGGTTTCTTGAAATACATAGCTGACTCCCCGTGCCCCCCCACCCCCACCCCCCCACCCCCACCCCCTAGTAGGGGACTAAATCTAGGGCCTTTACATTGAGCTATCTTCTCACTCTTTTTTGTATTTTCTATCTTGAGACAGGCTCTTACTATTTCACCAAGTGGCCAAGGCCAGATTCCCTCATTCCTGAGCCTCCAAGAGCCCTGCGATTACAGGCAGGCATCCCCACATCTAATCTAGGTGATCTTTCCAAAAATGTTAGCAACACTGGATGTAATGAAGGCTCATTCGGAAAAATATTGGTTTTCTATCTGAGAGTGAGGATCTGGCCAATGGCTGAACGCGATTAGGTCAGTAAGTGAAATCTGGCAATGTCACAGGCAGCTTGTGGCCAGGCGTGTACGCCTGAGGATAATTGGGATTTGGGGCTAGCCTCGGCCACAAAGTGAGCTCAAGGCCGGCTTGAGCTGCATAGTGAGACCCTGTCTCACCACCCCACCCCACCCCCAACTGTGGGGAGTTGTGAAATTAGCTCCTTTTCATTGCTGAGTTCTTGTCTCCACTTTTTCACCTGTCACGTATTTTGCTGGTTTCTCAGGCCACTCACCAGAAGCCCACAGCGTTCTTCCACTGTGCAGCACTCTGACGCTCCAACAGAGGGGCTCGGGGCTCTAGGTCAGCATCCTCATCTGGAAGAGAAGAGGGATGATCCCAGATCATGGTCAGGTCCGGTGTCTTCCAGCAGAGCCAGCCTCAGAACCCCTGGGTCGCAGGACAGATGTTGTCACTCCCAGGAGGGCGGCCCGAATACACACCCTCAGAATCTAAAAGGCGCTGCCGCGAGCCCGTACAGCATCCCATGGCATCGAGTACAGGTCCTCCGATGGGTCCAAAGCCAGAGAAGGTTCAAAGTTGGCTCCACCGGGGGGGGGCGGGGGGGGCCGGGGGGGGCAAAGTCAGCGCCTGGTGAGAAAGATCAACGCCCCATGGTCCGTCGCAGCTCCAGCTGTCTGCCACGATCGCACCCCGCGATCTGTCACCGGAGCCCCGGCCTCCGTCTGAAGCCCTCTAGCCCGACCACGCCCCAGCAGTCGGGCTCTGCTCCCGCCCCCTTTAAAGTTGAGGGCCCCCCCTTACAGCCTGTACCTTTAAGGGCGGCCGAGCGTTCCGCGCCAGGTAGCAGCCGGTCTGCTGTCACGTGAGGCAAACGCTGGTTGCCCCCCATCACGTGACGGGCGATCCTGGCCACTTCCGGGTCTTCCTGCTGTCTCCGCGTCGGACCTTCGCAGTTTTGGTGCAAGAAAGAGGCCAGCACAACCACTGATTTTACACTTGAGAGGATGGGAGCAGAAAGGAGAGCCTTGATTAGCTGCTCCCACGACTGCGACGGTCTCCTGCCATCGCGGCATGCGCGGCTTCAGCTACTCGCCCACCACCCTCGTTGCCAGAAACAAATATGGCCGCGTGCTCACAGTCTGTCAGACCAGACAGGTTCTGGCTGAGAACAAAGGCGAACATCCACACGTCATTCGTAGTCTTATCTGACGCCCTAACAAATTGTTTTAAAAATGTAAAATAAAGACCACACCTACCCAATAATCATAGACGTTGAGTATCCCCTTCCCCGAATTATCCTGGCGCCAAACCAAAACACAAAAGTAACCCAACCTTTGATTTCACAGATGAAAAAATATTAAGATTCAACAAAATCGGGCCTAGAGGTGACTTTAGAGACTAATGTAGCGTTAAGAAATACAGCATTAGAGGCAGGGAGTCTGAGCAGGCTGGAGTATCAATAGTGCTTAGATTAGATTTTTTTTTTTTTTTTTCCAGAACTGGGGATTGAACTCAGGTCCTTACGCTTGCAAGGCAAGCTCTTATTCCACTGAGCTATCTCCCCAGCCCCAGATTAGATTTTTTTGATGCCTAAAATTCTAATTCTATGCTCTCTTAGGAAAGTGAAGTGCATTCCACATAATCCAAATAAGGAGTCGTCTCCTTACCTTCTGCAGAGGGCCAAGCAGCATCCGAACTCCTCTTCATTAGGAGCTTCCCCTGCTAAACAGCTACAGCCTCCAAAAGCCTGTGCCCAGCTCTGCCAGCCCACCACCTGGCCTTCAGTGCTGTTTGAAATATTTCTCTGTGGTGCGTTTCCCAGGTCATTCAGCCAATGAGAACAGGGAGCCTACTTAATACCCCTGCAGGGCTCCAGCAATACAGCAGTGCTTCCAGCCTGGCCTCTGCACTCAAGGAACTCACAGTGGGAGGTACACACAATCACAATACCACAAAACACAGTTTAACCAAGTTCGGTTTTGCAGAGGAAAGAGCCTTGGAACCACCAACCCAGCTCCTTGTGGCCTTAGGGGATCATTAACAATATGAAAACAAAACTACAATGGCTCCCACCAGCCCCCTCCTCAGTCCTCCAGGTCCGAAGGGCAAAACAGGAACCAGAAACCCCAGCTTCCTCTCACAGAGTTGCTGTGGCCTGGGGGAGACGGAAATGGCTGTTGTGGCTGCCCCCAGGTCCCCACTGTCAAGACCTGAGTCACTAGGGCTTCTATTGCACTTGCACCCTCCCTCCTCCCCATTTCTGAGATTTCCCACCCTCTAGTTTTTCTTCCCAGCATCCCTCACTTCCCTGGAGCTCCAAATATGCACCAGAGGGCCCTGGGAAATGCATACCCATTGCTCTGCCTGGGGCGGAGATTGCTGTGGACTTGGGGGAGGTGGGCTGGGCCTAGGTTAGCCATACGTCAGGGAGGGGCAGGGGAAGAGGAAGTATCTTTAGGTGCTGGGGAAGACTGGCTTGTCTTGGTGGGTAGGGACAATCCTTAGCAGCTTTCTGGACACACAGAGACAAGATGGAGTTCCTCCGTCAACACCTTCCTGGGCTACATCAAGCCTTAAGGGAGGCACTGGTGAGAGGCAGAAATGCCAGACTTTCTCCCCCATTCTTTGTGGCCTCATCTTTTCTGCTTCCAACCTCTCTTCAGATTCCTTTCCCAGGGCCAGACAGACTCCTAACCCAGGCTCTGCCTGGTTTCAGTCCTCCACCTCCACAAATGCACCCCCACACTCCTAGTCTGGGTCTTTTTGTGTTCCCTCTGGAGATTCCTCTTCTCCCTCTCAGATCCCAGAGTCCTCTCTTCTTTATCTAGGGCTTTTCAGGCCCAGGGCCCCAGGCAAAGAGCTGGCTCTCCTCTGAATGCCTGTGCCCCCCCCCCTTTTCCTTCTAGGACTCTCTCAGCACCTTTGTCTCCTACCTCATGGGAGATGCGGTCCCCACTGTAGAGAGAGAGGCACAGGACCAAGGAGACGTGGCTGCAGGAAAGGCAGAGAAGACTGTAGAGGAGAAAGCCCAGGAGTCCCTGCACTGCCTTAGAGGTGGCCAAAGTGAGGGGACTGAAGCGCTGAGAGGGCCTGGAGAGGCAGGAGGATACAAGGAGGACAGTTCAGCTGCAGAACAGGCCTGGGGGTGGGGAGAAGGCAGCTCCTGTGGGTCCCAAGCAGGTAGGCAGGACTCTGGGGCAGCCAGGGGCCCGGAGCCGAGTGTTCTCTCCGAGGCTGAGAAGACTTCTGAGGCAGGGTCTGGGACTCACGGAGACGGGAGCGGTCTGGCCAAGGAAAGACAAGAATCTGAAGAGCAGGAAGTGAACAGAGGGGAGACGCTGAGAACCTGGGAACAGGAGGAGGAGGAGGAAGAGGCCAAGACTGGAGAGCCAGGGATGGCCAGAGGGGTGGAGTCAGAGCTACCCTGGCATAGGGAGCCCAAGGAGAAGGCTAGTGCTGAGAGGGAGGAGGTGACTGGGCACTGTGGGGAGACATGGCTGGAGGATGGGGAGGCAGTTGCAGAAGCTGAGGTGTCCGGTACCCAAGCGCCTTGGAAAGTAGAAGGGGAGGTAGTGGAAGCAAGGGCTGGTCAAAGCACAGGGGCCCAAGGGACCCAGGACCCAGGGCCGGAGTCTGAAGATTGGATAGCCTTGCATAAAGAGGAGACCTGGGCAACCTTAGGCAAGGAAGTGGATAGGACAGCCTCAGATAGGGAGGAGGACAGCACGTCCTCAGGTAGGGAGGAGCCTGGCCTCTCAGGAGTCAGGGAGACAGAAGATGGGCTTGTCCCAGGAGACAGGCTCTCAGAAGCTACTAGTAGAATTAGGATCCCAGAGGAGGCTTTCAACAGAGAGCAGGAAGAGGAGCTGGATGAGAAGAGAGAGGACAAAGTGCAGGCTTTCCCCAAGCAGCCCTGGGCCCTGGTTACTGAAGCAATAGAAGATGCAGCTGAGGGCCAGAAGGCAAAGATGGAGGCTGCAGGAGCCCCGGAGCCAGAGGTGCAGGCAGGGGAGCTCTGGGAGGGCCAGATGGATCAGTGTTGTAAAGAAACCCAAAGCAGGCAGAGCTCAGAGATTGAGGCTGATGGTGCCAGGCTGCAGGAGGCCCCAGCAGAAGAGCCTCCAGAGAAGAGGAAAAGGTGCTGGGCCCCAGAGGCTGAGTTGGCCCTGCACAGGGAGGCTGAAGGTGAGGCGGACTCAGAAGCAGCCCTGGAGGCCAGGCCCAAGGAGGAGGTCATGTGGGTGAAGGGCCAGGAGGATCAGATGAGCCAAGAAACTCTGAGGGTGGAGTGGGGTGTCCCTGAAGACCAGGGGTCCAATCTGGTGAGAGATGCCCAAGAGCCAGCAGGACCACTGAAAGGACAAGGGTGTCAGGAGGAGCACGGGCCAGTTCCAGGCCTGATCAAAGAGGAGACAGAAGCAGGGGTGGCACAACAGCCCAGACATGTGGGGTCTGTCCCTCCTGAAGTCCTTGAGGTGGCAGACTGGAAGGTCTGGTGGAGAGAGGGCACAGAGAGCAAAACTACCCAGGAGGATAAAGCAGATGTTGAAGAGGAGGCTGCAGGAGGCCAGACCCTGGAGGCCGAGGCCAAAGGAGGCTGGGAGTCTGAACCGCCAGAGGTCATGGTATGTGGAGTGGAGGAGGGAGAGGCCTCTGTGGTGGAGAACCAGGAGCTTCAGGCAGGCCAAGGGGCAGAGGCAGGGACAGGCCTGGTACTGGGAGAGTCAGAGGCAGGAGAGACTGAGGGCAATGTGGTGGGGGTCACTGTGCCTTGGGGGGCAGACAGCTCACCCAGGGAAGGTGGGAGGCTAGAGGAGGCAGTGCTGAGGCTCCAGGACAGAGAGGACACTCAGACCAGCCTTTTGGCTACAGAAGTGGTGGAGGCCCAGGTCATCCTGGCTGAGGAAGGCCGGGAAGGGGAGGCTGGAGCAGCTTGGATTGGAGAGGCTGAGAGGGGCTGGGACTCGGAAGAGAGAGAAGAGACTGTGGGAGCTGCAGTGCTGGTGGAGGCTGCACAGGTGCTGTTGGAAGAAGAGGCTGGAGAGTGGCAGGTGAGAGGGCAGGGGGAGGACAGTGACAGGCAGCACGGGGACCGCCATCCTGAGGGAGAGGCACAGAGGTCGCTAGATGTGGACGATATGGTGGCGACTGGTGACCAGTGCGTGGAGGCCGAGGGAACTGCTCTAGAAGCCCTCGAGGACATCCAGGGCCAGGAGGGGCAGCCAACACTCCAGCCTCCTGTGGAGATGGCACCTGGGCCCTCTGAGACTGCAGAGGGCATGGGAAGTGACACAGTGGACACTCACAGCGGCTGGAGTGAGGTGAGGGCTCTGGAGTGGATCAGGGAGGGACAGGACCTGGAAGCCAGCACTACAGAGCTCCATGTCTCCTTCACTGCAGGCCCTGCTCCCTGGCTCCCGCCTGGACGTCTCTGCCTTACGAGACCGCGCGCTTCTGCAGCGAAGCTCCTGGAAGCGTCGTTCACGACCCTCTTCCTGGAGGACGCCTTCCTCTGAGCAGCAGGAGGACCCTCCCAGTCCACCACCTGAGGAGGTGCTGTTCACCCCTGAGCCGGGACCCCTTCAGCTAGAGGAAGCCCCTGAGCCAAGTCCCTCACTGTCTGGAGGGGCCCCAGAGCCAGTCAAGAAAAAATTCCTGGGACAAGGGTAAGCATCAGGCACTGAACTTTGATGGAGGAAGAGAAGGAGGAGGAGGAGGAAGAGGAGGAGGAAGACAAGGAAGAGGAGGAGGAGAGGGAAGCTATGGGCTCCCAGGGCCCACTCCTACAGGTCTGTTTCTCCCGCAGGTTTGGCCTTGCACACCCTGGCATGATGCAGGAGTTACAAGCCAGGCTGGTCCAGCGGAAGCCCCAGTGACCGAGTTGCAGTCTCTCTGGAAGCCTGCCCCGCGTGAGGCTTAGAAGCCCCTAGGAGCCTGGCATGCACCGGCTCTTGCTGCCGCCTGCACCTTTCCACTGTCTGAGCCTCACTTCTTGGTGTCTCATCCATTGAATGGACAAGACTAAAAGCATCTGTAGAAGCCCTTGGACCTTGGGAATCTGACTAGTGCAGGCTAGTGGACCCTATGCCTCTGAAACCTGTGTTCCAGGGACCCTTGCCCTGCTCACCTCAACCTGGTCTAGCAGCTCAGAAGACAGCACAGAGGACTGAGGAGATGGGATCTGTTCTCCATAGTCTTTCCTCTGTGCCTGAGCCCCCCAAAGAACTGCATGGGAGTGACATATGGGTGGGGCAAAGCACACTCTTCCCTTCAGCACAAAGAAAAGGGTTCACAGGCCGAGGGGCACCACATGGAAGCAGAGGTTGAGGGGTAGCAGGCCAGCAGCCTTGACTTTCCAAAATTATAGCTCAGCCCCAGGACTCTAATGGTAACTATGGCAACTGAGCTGGTCAGTCAGAGAAGAATCCTCGGATGTTGGAGCAGTGAGGGATTCTGGGTAGCCAGAGGCTACCAACTCCACTGTAGCCATGCAGTGTGAAGGACCTCTTCTGTGACAAGATGCTAAAGCAGAGAGAAGGTGAGAAGGTTTTATTAGGCACCCAGCACAGTGGCCCAGCCTGAGGATGAAACAATAAATAAATCATCTCCTAAACAATAAATAAATATCCAAGAAATAAATATTTGCCATGGACTAGAGGGGCTTTAAATTATTGGGTAGGGGGTGGGGCTAGGACTGATTGAACTTTTGCCTGGTCTGAGGCAGATGAGCTGGAGGTTGTCCTCTTGGCCATGACCCGGGTCCTGAAGTCCTCAAGGGTGAGGGAAGAGGACTAGAAGGTCACCCCATCAGGACTGGGAGCCAGACCTGGGTGCCCAGCCTTGGACAGCAGCAGCAAGTCCCGCACAGCCCGGGAGAGGACCAGCTCCAGGGAGTGCAGCAGCTGGTAGGTGTAGAGCAGCTGGGGCCAGGACTCCTGTGCCCCTGGGAGCAGCCCCATTCCCTCCTCCTCTTCCTCTTCTGCCCCTGCAAGGTTGAATCCTGCAGCCAGCCCCTGTGAGGAGAGACTCAGATCAGGCTGTAGCCAGCAGCAGTGGAGCGATTCT
>PVKN010013460.1:0-19857 GCA_004027915.1 Capromys pilorides | reverse complement strand
AATAGCAATATGATTGTTTGGCCTTACTCCAAGAGTAAAGCTTCATCATGGTGTGAAAGGTCTCAGGGTATTGTATAGGTGTGTATTAATTTTATGTTTGCATGAATTTAGCAACATACATCATCACCTGTTTATGAACTCTTTCTGTAGTTACATGATGCTATCAGAATCAGCAGTATTATTTGCTCAGGATCTAAAAAGCCAAAACAGTGGAGTTGATGTTTATCTGAGGGCATGGGAAGTGTTCACTTCAACTTATTCAGGTTATTGGTTAAATCCAGGCCCTTCTGGTTGTGTATCTGAGGTTTTTGTTTCCTTCCTGCTCTCAGCTTGGGGCTACTGTGCTCTTGGAGGCTCCTTCATTTTCACAAGTCAGCTCCAGTTAGGGCACTATCTCTGTCTTCCTCTGCTCTTAGAAGCTTAGGATTACTAGCCTCACCAAGATGATCCAGGATAATGTTATTTTAAAATCGACAAATTAGAAACCTGAACCACATCTGTAAAATTTCCTTAGCGGTGTAATGTCACAGAATCACAGGCATGAAACCTATCATATTCAGAGTGTTGGGGAGCATTGGCTACATCTGTATGCCTTCTGACTCCCCAAGATTCATATGCCACCTATAAGGAAAACACATCCCTCTCCAGAGTTACTGAGCATCTCAGCAAAGTTCCAAAATCTCATTGTCCAGATCATCTAAGCCATGAACCAATATTTCTTGGGCCCTGTTGCTTTTCCCCTGTGGACCTATGAAGCCCAGAGACAAGGAAAGCCTACTGTCCTAAACACAGCTGTGTCAGGGGTCATAGCACACACCTGTAATCCCAGCACTTTGGAGGCTAAGGTAAGAGGATGACCAGAAGTTCAAGGCCAGCTTGAACTACGCAGTGAGACCATCTCACAAAAGTGAAAGAACATCCAGGAGTCACTCTCAGGACCTTGCATTTTCTGCATCCCC
Organism: Capromys pilorides; assembly: GCA_004027915.1. NCBI lineage: Eukaryota > Metazoa > Chordata > Mammalia > Rodentia > Capromyidae > Capromys > Capromys pilorides. Next base: position 18,898 of record PVKN010013460.1, on the reverse strand, counting down.
AACCCCTATAAATTTTATTACTATTTTTTTTTTAGAAGAGTGACTTAAGTAGAAAATGTATTTAGAAGAGTTAAAAAAAAAACTAAGGTTTAATTGTAAGTGTTAATGTTTAATTGTTTGACTAATCTTACATACCTATATCAATCTAAACAGATTTAATGATGAACATATGCAATGCAACCATTGTTAAATTTTTCTTGTTTTGAAAATCCCGTACTATATGTATTCTTGCTTGTTACTGTTTTCCTATCTTTGTTTCTATTTTTACTCTTTAAAATAAAAAAATAAAGAATAAAATAAATCTAAGCACCTAAAAAAAAAAAAAAAGTGAAAGAACAGGGAAGCTCCCATCCCAAGCTGAGCAAATCCTTAGGTATCAGTACCTGAGGTTGTCCTCACAGCTTCATGTTCTACCTTCTGGAAGTAGCTCTGCTTGAGTATTTCATGATCAGTGTTTGTAGCTGGGTGGTCTGTTACTTTGCTTCTTGAACCTGTACTGGAGCCATCACCCCTGTACCTACTCCTTTCTGTCTCACATTTTTTAGGACATAAGGTAAACCCAGTGAGGGCTAATTCCTGGAGGGTACCATGTGCCTCCTGTTTGGTCGACAAGATCCGTAAGGCACAGCCTTAACCTCTTCTAACTGAGTACAATGACTTGTAAACTCTCCTGCATTTCAGCAGAAGGCTTTATGTCCATGTCTTCCATTTCCTTTTTTTTTTTTTTTTTTTTTTTTTTGGCGGGGGTTCAAACTCACGACCTTGCACTTGCCAGACAGGCACTTGTGCCAGGGAGCTATCTCCCCAGTCCTTCATTTTCTGCATTGCTACATCTCAGTATCTTATCTTAACTGAAGAGGGGTTATTCTGGTTAACAGTTCTTATATCAGTTTATCTCTATGTCTTCTCATTTTACCATAAGTAGCAAGAAGAAGCCAGAAGCAAGAAATCTTCTCTTGGGCCAGTTGTAGGGGTGTACACCTGTTATCCCAGCACTTGAGAGGCTAAAATAGGAAGATTACTGCGAATTAAAGGTCCCTCTGGGCTAAGTCCAGCCTACATTATGAAGTGAGAGCCTATCGCAAAAAAATAGAATGAAAAGAAAAAAGATTTGTCTTGGGATTTGCTTGGGAATTTCTCTAAATATCCAAGCTCATTGCTTATAAGTTCTGCATTTCACACAACTGCAGGATATGATACACATGTTATTCCCACTACATAACAAGAGTCTTTCTTCCTAACAAGTGCTTTTTTCATGTGGTCTGGGAATAGTCATCTTGAGAACTAGAGATGCTGTGATAAGGAATTGTAGGAACCACCTTGAGGTGGTGGCAGGGACATACTTTGTATATCTTGTGTATTTTTTAGGATTGGTGGCATATTTAGAAAAGAAGGTTAAACTTCTTTATACTATTTCTGTGACTCAAAATTCTAGAACAGATAACAAGAATGCTGTATTCGCTTCATGCACCAAATATGCCAGGTTTCAGTCTAGTGCTGGGACATAATATCAGACTAGGTTCTGTGAACCTAGTCTGATAGAAGTATCAAAGTAAGTAGGGGACATCTTTTTACAGACATAAGTACTAAGGAAGGGAATGGCTGCAACAGTGCATAAAGCACACTCAGTTGGGTATACTCAGTGAACCAGACTCATGATCACAGCACATGAGGTTGAGAGGACGTAAGCATTTCCATCCCTGGGTTTCTGGGTCAGTGAGAGGCCCTGAAATGTTATCCTTGAAGCAAATGCTTGATGTAGAAGAGAGGCATCAGATTAGCTTTTTAGCTGCTGGTTGAAAGTCAAGGCAGAAACCTCACTGAATGCCTTCATGGAATGAGGTTAAAGGCAAATGTATGATAGTATAGCTGTGACAAGTAAAACTCATAAAAGTCTTCAACAAACCAGAAAAAAAACTGTGCAAATGCAACAGAAGTTAACATCTTTATTTTGGAAAATACAACCATAAATTCATATAAAAAATTTAGCCATTTGAAACGTATTTAAAGGAACATCTACTTTCCTAGACTTAAAAGTTAAAAAAAAAAAAAAAAAAAGGCTGGTTGTGGTGGCTCATACCTTGTAATCATAAGCATTATGATTACACCAGCATAGTGGAGACTGAAGCAAGAGGATTACCTCAAGTTGAATGCCAGCCTAAAGTATGTAGTGAAATGTACTTTTCTAGAGGGAAGGTTTATTTCATTTATTTATTTTTCACAGGACCAGGGATTGAACTCATGCCCTTGCACTTGCCAGACAAGTGCTTATTCTACTGTGCTAGCTCCCCAGCTCCTTGAAATGTACTTTTTTTTTAAGAAAGAAAAGTGTCATTTTCACTTCATAGTTGTAAGGCTTTTATACCAAGTGTTGGTAAGAATAATATAAAAAGCATTCATTGTTTTTCAACAAAATTATTATTGCAATCCTCTAGAAAATATGTTGTCTTTCTGAGAGTGTCAAACTTTGCTTGCCATATAGGATGCTTGTCCAAAGGAAATAAAAATAAAACAAAGACCTTAGTGGTTTTGTTTGACACTTTTTAAAAATAGCAGGTAGATTGTTTCCATCTTCCCTTGAACTATAGTTTCTCCTTTTGGTTATATATATCTTTAATACAGTGTTGACCGGAAATTGTGATTGCAGGATACGCAGATTCTTTTTTTATGAAATTCTTTCTCTGAGCTCTTGTACCCTTTTCTCTTCCCAGGAACAAGCACATCATGATTGACTTGGGCACTGGCAACAACAACAAGATTAACTGGGCCATGGAAGATAAGCAGGAGATGGTTGACATAATAGAGACTGTATATCGTGGTGCCCGTAAAGGGCGGGGCCTGGTGGTGTCTCCCAAGGACTATTCCACAAAATACAGATACTGAGGCACTGTCATCACAGTCTGCATATAAATACTATGGAGCCTTTTTCATGTGGAAATATTTTCAGCTGTGTGAAACCTTTGGAAAGTTACATGGAACACAGAGGCTTGGAAGGCCTTTGAATGAGTATTGGACACCTTAACTAACTGAAACAAACACATGAAGGAACAATCAACAATCACGATTGTTTAAAAAAAATATATGGATTATGGATTGTGAGAGTCAAAATTCATTATTTCCTGTACTTTTGGAATGAAATCAAGATGTCTGTCCTGTGAAGATGTTAAGTTCTCATACTGGCCGCCTTCTCTAGGGTTACCTTATCAGAGGGCCACAAACTATATGGCTTTAACTATAAATATTTATGATTTTACAGTTTTGGAGGCAAGAAATCTGAAAACTTGTCAGCGGGATTAGTTCCCTCTGAGACTGTAGAAAAAAATGGATTCCCATGTTCTGTTGGCTTCTGGGGGTGGCTGGAGATTGTTGGTAGTCCTTGCTTGTTTATAGATACATCACCCATCTCTGCCTCTGTCTGCACTGATGGCTTCTGGTTGTATGTTTGTCTCCAAATTGCCACTTTTTATAAGTATACCATTCACATTAGATTAAGGACCTAACCTACTCCAGCATCATTTCGTCTGTGACCCTGTTCCAGATAAGATCACAAGCTGGTTTTGGGATAATATATTGAACCCATAATAGAATCCAAAATCTCAGTCTTGTTATAAAACAATATATTAAAATACCGATTCTTTCATGCTTCTGTTTGAGGAGCAAATCTTCTTTTCCTAAGAGGTTTTGTTTTTTTGTTTTTTGTCTTTGAGACAGCATCTGACTGTGTCATTCAGGCTGGCCTCAAATACAAGACAGTGCTGCCTCATCTTGAGTACTAAGATTATAGGTGTGTGCCTCCACACCCAATCCAATTTCTTGAGATTGTATTTGATGTACTTGAATTATGATCCCATGGAAACCAAGACCCCTCAGTCTGTCCAGTGACAAAACTATTACACTCCCATCTCTTTACCTCTTGCCGTTGAGGGAGTGGAGTGATTGGAGCTTTCCTGTTACCTTTTGGTGTGCATCTTTCTGTGTCAAGTGAGAGAATGCAGTGGGGTGCAGGGTATCTGAGCACATCCAGAGGAGCCTTCATAGTGGTTCACTGCCTGCTGAGTGATCCTGGTCAGCCACCTTGGAGTTGCTTCTTGTAGGGGAAGCGTGTTGTCTGCCATGTGCACACATGTTGATACATGGGAAGCACTGGGCATCTGCTGGATACGTGGAGTGAGTATTCACTGCTGTTACACTGATTTGTTGTTGTTACAAGAGTAAAACATTCTTGTACATCAAAGTGCATTTTTATTTTTTTTTTGTTTCTTTTTTTATTTATTCATTTTGTGGCTGGCTCAGCCTGCCCTGGTGGTGGCGCTGGCGCAGCATATGGTGCCTGGGATCGAACTGCAGTCCCCACAGTTGCCTGAGCCCTCCTAAGCAGGCGCTTTAGACCACTGAACCATCTCGCCGGCCTCAAAGTGCATTTTTAAATGAGTCTAAAATTCGCAAGCAACCCCTAGCTTGGAAAATGCCCTCAGTTCATTCCCCAGCATTGAAAAAAAGGCAAATCTATAATCACTGTATCATTAATTTTCCAAATTATGAAAGAGGTAGTATAAAGCCATATCACAGTGTTAAGACAGCCTGGTGAGAAAAAGATCTGTGTATGTCTAACATTTCTCTGAAGAGGCGAGCACACAGCTAGAAACTATGTGCAGATGCTCAGTATTAGATTATGCAGGAAATTCAGTCGCCTGACATCACCTGATTGTCTACAATGATGGTAGATTCAGAATGTCAGACTAGGTGGGGGTATAGCTCAGTAGTGTAAGTGCCTGCCTGTTAAGTGTAAGAGCCGAAGTTTGGTCCCCTATACAAAAAGAAAAGAATGTCAAGATTAACATGGTGAAGATGTGGGATCTCATAAGCTGCTAACAGGTATAAATTGATGTTGCCATAGTGAAATGCAAGCAAGCAGAACAACGTGGTGCAGATAGTCAACCCAACCATACCAACCCTTGGTGTCTATCCAAGAGAACTAAACAAATATGTCAACATAGAAACTGTACAAAGTGGTTTTTTTATATAACTATAATGTGGAAGCCCAAGTATCTCTCAGTGGATCACTGTACATAGTGTTCTGTGACTGAATTTCTTCATGTTAAAACTAGACGTAATGCTTTTGGCAAAATGTAAGAGTCCAAATCAATTAAAATGACTGGAGTAAATAGCCCTGTACCAAATACATAAATGAAAAAAATGACTCCCAGTCCATAGAAGAATTAAAGAACAACTTCAAATTAATGTGTACCAATGCCATGATTTACAATAAACCAGTGGCTATTTATTATAAAGCTGCAAAGAAGTGTTTGTACTCAGGAACGAAAATTCCTAGCCAGAAAAGAATTCAGAGGCTAAAGCAGAGCTAGAGTTCATGTCTGACCTGCAGAAAACCAAAAAGCAGAAAGGAACAAAATGACCCCAGTGTTAACTTGAATTACGGGCCTTACAGTTTATATGCTCCACATAGATGCCTACTATAAATACCAACAAAGATGATTCGGATTTAATCTATTCAACCTATGGGGAACACTGACCTTCCCAGTGATTTCAGTGTCAATAAGTTTTTGACGACATGCCAAGGTTATTCCTGTGTTATGGCACGTAGTTTACTGGATGTTTTAATGAAAAGAGGGCCTTCTAGGACCCTACAAGAGTTGGAGACATTATCACCTGAAGATGAAGACTAGACCAGGACCTTTGCTTGACACAGCAAAAGGAATGGAGATTACAAAAGTGGAGCCAGTGGGGTATTTGTGCTCTAGCACCTAGGACAGGCTCGGCAACTAAAAGCAGTAACAAACATTGGTGCTCCAGTTGAAATTTACTCTGAAGAGGCTCAAAGTGTTCAAGAGGAAATCTGGTGAGATCAGAAGATTGCTTAGGCAGCTCCAGGAAGCACAGAACAAGCAGCTGAGCACCAGACGCCCTGCCAGTATGATCTGTCTCTTGGGTCCATTCTACAGAGAAATGCACATTGCTGAGCAAGTGACCAATCTTAAAGAACTTGCACAGCAAGTCACTCGAAGTGATATTGTAAGCATGCATGGAATAAAGGAAGCAATGGGGATTTCCATTCATTTCCACAATTATGGAAACCAAATTCATAGATTTAACAGGATTTGGAGGAATCTTAAGAAAATTGACATTGCTGACCATGGATTTGATGAGAGCTGAAGACAACTGATATTTGATTATGTATTATGTACATATTTTTTCATTCTGAACTTTCAAATGCTCTTCAAAAGATATTAACTGTAAGTTGTGTTTTTAAACTTAGGAACAATAAAAAAAAATTCTCCAGTGGACCTTCCACACCCAGAACCACATCTCAATTCAGCTGGGTGTTACACGTTGACCATTAGTTAATTCACCACAGATGAGAAGGAGGTAGAGAAGAAATAATAAAATATTCCATGTACAGGAACCTAATAACCTCAATTAGTGTAAACACTATGTGCAAGAGCATGAGATAAAATTGATAGCAACAGGAATGAAAATTCAGGTATTGGAACTGGAACACAAGGGAAAAAGAAAGTTTTAAAAAGGGGAACAAAAAAATCTATCAAAAAAAGGGAAACAGGGCTGGGGAGATAGCTCCGTGGCACAAGTGCCTGCCTAGCAAGTGCAAGGTCATGAGTTCAAACCCCAGTCCTGCAAAAAAGGGGGAGGGGACAAGCTATAGTACGTAGCAATTCCCCAAGATAGATGTAAACTGCATATACTGCAGCTATGTACTCATAAAATTAATATGAATAAAAAAAACTAAAGGAAAAAGATAAAAATGATTAACTCTGGATCTTTCTGTTATCTATATTTCCCCCACATTTGAAAAAACCCTTATTTTAATTGATATATGAAAGCACAAAATTTGTACATTTAAATGTGGTTCTTTGTGATGTGCATACATATTAAACATTGTGCAGTTAGTTTACACATCTATCTTTCAAACATTTCTTTATTGCAAAAATATCCAAATTTCCTTCTATCGCTTCAAGATATAGAATACATAATTGATCCCTATAATCACCCTACTTTCCAATAATGTGTGAAAACTGACTACTCTTATCTCCTTGGTGCTATATTTTTCTTTAATCTTATGCCCATTTTCAATTTCGGTATTATTTACTAAATTTTACAATTCTTTATATGTGTTCCTTATATTTTCATTGTCTTAGTTACTTTTTCCTGAAAGAGGCAACCTTTTAAATTTATTAATGGGACTGAAGAGAGATTTGTCTCTGAAAAGATTAGCAAGAAAAAGCCAAGTATTTCAGGACAACAAAAAAGGTGTCAAGAACAAGCAGGATGCCAGCCTTTGCAGCCTCAGAGTTGCAAAGGTAAAAGACTTTGCTTTGAGAAGAGAGCTTCAGAACACCATGTTCCACAATGATACTGTCCTAGAGAATTTGTTTCTTGGGGGTAGATTGAAAGTGCCCAGGGCTCCAGGCACTTAGCCCCTGCAGATGAGAGAAAAGGAAGCCTGGCCACTGCTCCAACTGGCAGCAGGTCCTGGCATTATCCATTATTGCTAGTTTTAGATGCATAGTGAGTGCAAGAGTTGTGGGGTCCGAAGGCTTGCACCCAAATTTCAGCAGTAGGCCTTGGAGGCCAAGCAGTGTGCCCCTGAGAGGGCAGTGTGTGATGATGTGAGTGTGAAGCAAAAGATGCAGTAGTTTGGAAAAGCCAGGATCATGGGTTCTTACAGAAAAACTGTAAGGAGGGAGCAAAGCTACCCCCAGAGAGAAGCCATAGGAAGTGTAAAAATAATAGTGCCATAGGGGTGGAGCCAACCAACCCATTTTGACAAACATCTGTTTATCTTGCTGGGCTTTGGTCCCATTTGCTTTGGTCCCATTCCTCTCTATCTCACCCCACACCCCTTTGTAACTTTTGGAATGGAAATGTCTATCATGTGCCATTGAATTTTGCAAGTGTCTAACTTTCTTTTCATTTGTATGGGTGCTCACAGCCAAGAGTTTGACTTAAATCTCAGAGGAGACTAGACAAGGATTTTTCAGCAATTGTGATACTGTTAGGATACTGGCAACTATTAGAGATAGACTAAATGCCTTTTCATAAGGAGATGTGCATGAGTCTTTGAGAAACCAGGGACAGAATGTTATGGATTGTGTCTACATTGCAACCAAAGCCTCATGCAGCCATAAGCGGGGCTTTTTCTTAGGTGACCGAATCTAGTGTGCAATGCTGCAATTAAAGGTGTGTGATGACTAAATCAGTTTACCCACCCTAAATCCAGTAGTCTAGATAGATTATAAAAGGATCAGAAAGAAGTTTCTATTAATGTTCTGCTTGTAACTTCTGCCATCTGCTTGCCATGGAGTTTTTCCTCTGAAATGTCCCTGTGCCATGCCACCCTGCCAAGGAACCAACCATGAAGTAAAACTTCCAAAAACTACGAGCTAGTGAAACCTTTCCTCCTTTAACTTTGGGTGTTGCAAAACACCTGTGAAACCTATATTCTATATTTCCTCACAGAGGGAGTGCATTACCTTTTGCCCTTGTATTCTCAGATTTTTCTACCTTTTCTGCTAGCAACAGTAAATAAATATAGGTCCGTCTGATCTCTGCCCCTCTTGTCTTCTATGGTGGTTTTCAGTCAGCCTTGGTAGTCTGACATGCATGTCCTGATGAACACTGAGAGGATTCCTGAGGAAGACACCCTGAAAATGTTTGGAGCTGCAGCACTGTGTTTTCCGTATTCAGCAGTTTCTGTCCAGTTGCCTTCACCTCCTCAGTTGCTAGCTCTCCACCTTCCATTTGGAGATCTCACATTAAGCTTGAGTCTTCTCCAACATTTTGTCTTTGTAATCCCCTGGAGATGTTCAAATTGGGACATATGTAGGATTTACTTCATTTACTTTAGCTCTATAAATATTTATCCTATAATTTTTGATTTCCAGAAGATCACTATTTTATCAAGTTGTTTAATTACATTAAATAGAATTCCATATTTATTTCATCCTAATGGAAAGTTAATGATTTTAATTTCCATTTCTTGTATTGTTTATATAAGAGAACTTTTTAAAAAGTTGTATGATATTCTTATTTTTTGTAGTGTCCATTTATTTAAAAAATTTGGGAAATCACTTAGGTGCACATGAGGTGGGACAAAACTATGGTCAGCCAATAAGATTACAAGCACCATTGCTCAGGTAAAATTGATTAAATCCAGGACCAAATGGGGAAGCAAGTCAGGTAGCAAGCAGGCATGAATATAGAATAGCAGCTTATCTGGTAGCCAGCCAGTAGTGGTTGAATTAGTGACTCTTCCTCGCTTCCTCAAGGTGATGATCAATCCCAGATGCTTATCTTTAGAGAGGGTGAGTACAGAAATATATGGATATTACATTTGAAAAGATTTAAGATACAAAACAAGCATTAAGTATGTAAAAGAAATTTGAAAGGTTGGGTATACCTAATCTCAGTGTTGATGACAACTACTGGCGGATTCTTTAGAACCATGGGGCTGACATTGATATGATTTCAAAGACGTATATGAAGCAGAAGCATGATTCTCCTCTGGCTCAAGATCAGCCTCCCATTACTGGGAGGATCTTGTGGGCATGTCAGCTCTTCCACAGAATCCAGCAACCCTTGTGGCTCTTCCAGCAGCACCCAATCATCTGAGGATGCCTGAGGCAAGCCTATAATTCACTGTTACAACAGTGACCAGAGTTCTCCTGAAGTTAGAGGCTGTCTACCACAGGGCATGGTTTCAACAGACTGAAGGAATTCACTTAGGTCTAGAGGTTTCTTTGTTGGGGAAGTCCCCTGGCACAAGGGAACTGTTTGTGAACTTTGATCCTCAGATATTAATATTATTTAGAAAACAGAGTGCATGTCACAGGTGGGTCTGAAAATCACCATTTTCAGCTGTCCTCTTTCAGAAATGGGACATATACAAGAACTTTAGTGACATGAAGAGTTGTCATTTCTGTTGAAGACAGCATGCAACCTCAGATGTAGTGGTTTTTAACGAACATTTCATGATATCTTGCAGTTCTTTTTTTTAAATGTTTTTATTTATTGATTGATTGATTTTATTTATTTATTTTTTGTATTATGGCTGGCTCAGCCTGCTCTGGGGGTTGGGCTGGCACAGCATGTGGTGCTGGGGATCAAACCATGGTTCCTGAAGTTGCCCGAGCTTTCCTAAGCAAGCACCTTAGCCCGCTGAACCATCTTGCCAGCCTTGCAGGACTAATCTAGAAACAAGCCTGTCATTATCCTGTTTCTTGGGAAGCTGAGGAAAATAAGGTAGCAGGAGCCTAAGTGAACAGCTGGCAGCCTAGCTGGCAGTCTGCAGACCTGGGCAGATATCAGACAGAGGTGGCTCTACTTGTAGTCGTTTGCTTGTCAGTGATGAGATGCCTTGGCTACCAGTCCACAAAATCAGTACCCTCTAGAAAGGCACAAGGCAGGAGATGCACCTGATCCCTTGCCCATGCTCTTGGCTTGATGAACATAAAAGGCACCTGCTCCACCACTCTATCTATGACGTAGAAGTCAGAAAATCAGAAGTCAGAATGTGAGAGGGTCCAGGGCAACCTTCTTGGGCAGTTGCTACTCATCCTTCAAGGGCCTTGACAATCAGCTTGGATTTACAGCCCCTTACCCTCAGGACCCTCCATTCCTGTCTGACATAAGGATATACACTGCAGGTGACAGACCTTTTGAACAATGTAGATCATGAGTAAAGAGAAGAGGGGATGGCACTGGAGTGTCTCATAAGGGACACAGGGTACAGATGTGAGAACTTCAGCTGACACACAACTATCCCCCTGTATTGTCCAATCTCATCCTTTGAGGGTCTCAGGGTTCCATAGCACCCAGCACCTTGAATCCTCCTTGTGACAAGTCCCTTCCCTCTTCACTTGTCCACATGCTGGAAACCAGTCTCCATGCTTGGGCTCTGCTTCCCTGGATTAGGGTGCTCCAGTTCAGGCAGGTTAGGTTTTCTGGGTGGCCCAGCTAGATTAGCAGCTCAGGCCAGGAGCCAAGGAGGGAAGCTTTAGCCCTGGAAAGGCAGATTTGGGCAACAGGATGAGAGGTCGGACCTTCCCACCCGGGCTTCCTGGATGGAGTATCCTGTGCAGTTGGACATCTGCCTACTGGTCTGGTGGTGAAAGGGCTAGCTGCACTCTCTTCAGCCCCAAAGGGACAGACTAAGCCAGGAAGTCCTGAGGGGCTGACAGAAGCCTCCAGAGGAGGAGCCTATGGACACTGATGTAACCTCTTCATCCTTCTCCAGCAAAGCCTGACATACGTCTTCCTGACTTGCTCCATGGGTAAGTGATCTCCTTAAACAAATGATGTCTGTAATGATACTGCACTCTGGAGTACAGGGTTGATACTCTATAAATATCTTAAAAGTGAAGGGATGGAGTGTGTCCTGCTTGCCTTTCTTTAGTCTTTAGTTCATACATTGAGCCATTGTCCAGTTTTCTATACCTTCGCTGGTCTTCTCTACTCCTAGTATGTGACCCTATCTAGGGAGACAAAGATTATAGCACAGTTACTACCTGATTGTCTCAGGAAAGTGCCTGTGTAGCCCACCCAGCAGGAAAGCCCAAGAGAGTAGTGGTTCCATGTGCTTTGGCCAGTGTCTACTATATTTAAGAACTAATGGCACCTTCCAGCTCTTTTCATGATGTCTGAGGGTCTTAGACCTTCTGGCAGCTCTAAAGACTCATGCTCTGATTACCCTTGATGCCCATGGAATGATTCTTCCATTCCTTTACAGTGAGAGTACAGCTTCTGCCAAATGCAGAAATCTAGGGGCTGGCGAGATGGTTCAGTGGTCTAAAGCACCTGTTTAGGAAAACTTAGGAACTGGAAGGACTACGGTTCAATCCCTGGCACCACATGCTGTGTCTGCCCCAGCCCCAGGGCAGTTGAGCTAGCCATAATACGAAAATAAAATAAATAAATAAATAAATAAATAAGAAATTAAAAAACAAAAACAAAAACAAAAACAAATGCAGAAATCCACCAGGGGAAAGTGAAGGCTCACCATGGGGCAGGAGAACAGCAGTGCACCAGGGTCTCAGCTTAGAGGATATAGACCTGGGTCTCCACCTAGCTCCTCTTGTGGTCTGCTCTTGTGACTTTGTACAAGTAAATATGCCTCTCAGGGCCTCCCCAGTGTGTTTCCCTCCATTATGGAGGTCTTCCAAGCAGGTACTCTGCATTATTATTATTATTATTGTTGTTAATTATGGCCGGCTCAGCCTGCCCTGGGGGTGGGACTGGCCTAGCATGTGGTTCCAGGGATCAAACTGCAGTCCGTGCAGTTGCCTAAGCTTTCCTAAGCAGGCACTTTAGACTGCTGAGCCATCTCACTGGCCCGTGCTTTATTATTAGTATTATTATTATTGGGCAGGTACTGAGTATTGAACTCATGACCTTGTGCTTGCCAAGCATGCACTTGTGCCACTGATCTCTATGCCTGGGTAGAGGTCTACCTGGCATCAGCTTCCTATGGAAATCATCCTATGTGAGCGACAATTGCAAAGCTTGTGGGCTGGTATCACATGAGCCCAGAGCACAAAGTGAGAGGTGAAATTCAGAAAAGGGTGTGATGGAGCATGGAATACAGCAGCACAGGCCTTGTTCTTCCTGTATGATGGAAGAAATGCCACTTAACTGATGGATAACACTTCGAAGTGGCTGGGGTGCAGAAAATAGAATTCTCTGTGACAATGGTCACAGTGGAGACCTGTATTGATTCGTTGCCAAGGTCCAGCCTCAGCTCCCAGGGAACAACAACCTGAGAATAGAGAATAGCAGGCAGCAAAGAAGAAAGATTCAGAGAAACATAGTGGGGTTAGGAGGGAAGAAAAATGTGTCACTTCATCCCAAAGAAATACCAGAAGCCTTTATTTATACATGAGCGATTACATAAGCTTTCTTCATGCAAGATTAACAGATACGGTTTTTCATCTATAAGTGAAAAACAATTTAAATTTTAATTAATATGAGTACACAGGAGTAGTAACGGAAACTTAACTAACCATTGTTCGTTCTATTCTATTTCTGCCCCAGCAAAACTCTCAGCTCTCAGGGCTATTTTCTCACTGCCTGATGATCTTGACTCTGAACTTGTTATTGTTAAATATTCTTGTCCCTTTCTGCAGGTTAACAAGGTAAGAGGCAAAGAGTCAATCTCTGAAAGAACTTTATGTACTTAATTAAGTTATGCCAAAATCCCTAGGTGATTAATTGTGCATTCTTTCATGTGAATCAAGCCTGGCAATTCCCGGGGTGGTTGTGAAGACACATCTATATGAAGTTTTGCTTTGCAGATTTTCCAAACTTTACATGACTTTGTTGGAGGCCAAGTGTTGGATGGCTTTCCACAGTTTGTTATACTGTGTCATCTCTGAGAGGAAGGTAATGTTGTAGCTGCAGAAACTAACTCTGTCAAATCTTCCAAGGCAATAATTACAAACCTGACAGATCAAATAGTCCTCTTAACTACCAAGATTTACTGTTTTGAATGTCTTTATTTCTACTGTACTTGTGCCTGGCCTTACCTCAGTCTGGGCCTTGTTTCTAAATGTCTATGGGGAAGAAGGTAGAATTACACACATTTTCTTTACTATGGAAGCTACAGAGTTCCATGATGCTGTGTGGTGTGGTGCCAGAGGGACACACAGTGTTCTTGCTACTTCTGCACTGGCCACATACACCTGCCTCTGCTTAGAAGATGTGGCTGCCTTCCCTCCTCCAAAGGCCGTCATCTTCCAGACTCCCAACAAATCAAAAGGACAACTACAGCCCATTTGACAGGGATCTTCCTGTGCTTGGAACCTCCCACCCATGGTTAGACTGCTTTGACCCAACCAATGCCACTTCCTAGGCCCACTTGTTTGAAGAATCATGGGGAAATTTATGCCATCCACCAAATTCAGGCGTCATACTCATGCAGGAAGAAAAAACTGATCTGGGGTGGATGACCTCCAATAGGGAACCTCCAAATGGTATAGGGAAAACTGATCCCCAACCTGAAAAGTACCTAGGATGAGTTCGTGTTCTCTAAAACTGAAGAATGAATTTTAGGAGCAAAAGGAGGTAATGAGCAGAACATATTTATTGAGAGAAAGAAAACTCCTGTTCAAGAGAGGGACAAGAGGGGGGTCCTGAGTGGGTGTCCCCCGGGAAGCTGTCTCTTCCAGGGACTTTTATAGAGAAAAACCATGTGGTGAGGTGGGTCTAAGGTTGTGGTGGGTATGAGGTGGTACAAAACTATGGTCAACCAATGAGATTACAAGCACCATTGCTCAGGTAAAATTGATTAAAATTGGGATCCAATGGGAAAGCAAGTCATGGAACAAATGGACAAGAATACAGAGCAAGGTCTCTTCCTGTTGGGCGTGGGCTGATGACTCTTTACAGGCTTTTTCAAGGTGATGGATACTTATTTAGCATATCAATCCCTGAGGCCCACCCTTAAGGAAGTATGTAGTTGTTTTGGTTTACTCTTGTCTTCAGATCTGGCCCACATGGAGGAGTGTCTGTCTCTAGTTGTAAAATTACCTTGTCTTCCATGTCGTCCTTGAGGGCCTGACCCTGTCTGACTGCCTATAATATTTCTATCTAATTCACTGCCTACAATAATACCTTGGACTATACTGGGGTCCCCAAGTGAACAGCAGTATGTCAGATCCTCTTTGATGGAAAATGTCATGGCCCTAACACTTCTGCTCAATCTATCTGCTCCTGCAACCAAACCAACCAGTGGTTGCACAGGGCAGCCAGGATTTGGAAGAATGACGTCACCCTGTCCTTACATGGCACGGCAGCAACCCACCCTCCAGCCTCTGTGATGGCATCAACTGGTTTACTCCATGGAACAGCTAGTACTTGTGGCACTTGATGTGAAACCAGGTTCAACAGCTATGGAAACTCTACCTTCAATTTTACAATCATCCCTGTCACAGTAGCATTTATGGGCCCCGTAGTTACCATTAGTGGATAGAACATTGGTTTTGATGGGCTCACTCTAGGTCCCAGCTTTGTGCCCAGAGTCCAGTGAAAACCCCTCTGGATTAAAGACAGGCCCATGTGGGAGGTATTAGACATGTGTTGGATCATCAGCCACTTCTTTAGCCTGGGCATGAATCTGGGAGATCTGAGTGCTGGGTTAGCTTTCTCTATCTTAGACTTGACCGAACACTCACTGCTGTTTCCCATTGCTTGTTTTCCCACATCTGTTTGCATCAATGACCACTATATCTCTCTTGTTGTGTACATATAAACTGGTTGTTTTCAATCTGTCTGCATCCAGGTGTCTTCTTTGCTGTTTGACTCATCTATTGGAGAAGAATGGGCACTTATGAGTAGTGTTGTTATTTGCATGTAGATGTTCCCTGAAACCTAATGTGTTTATAGGTGGGGCTTTTAGGAGGTGCCTGGATCATGGGTGTGTGAGACTGGGAAGTGAAACCCAGTGGGAATGTTATGGAACCATTACAGAACCAAATGGAAATGCTCTTGACCGAGGAAATGGAAGGCAAACAGCTTTAGTACACCAGTGGGATGACAGGAGATTGCTCCCAAAGCATCAGCCTACAGCTGACTTCAGCTTTACTTTATATAGGTGTGGAAGTACAAAAGCTTAAAAGCATGGTGAAGGCTGGTCAAATAGCTCCACTGATTGGCGCAGGGACCAGGGGTTCAATCTCAAGGCCTGCCATGCCGGCCTTGCCCCTGGGGTGTGCTGAGACTGCAATTGAAAATGGGCATGGTGGTGTGTGCCTGCAATCCCAGCTCTTGGGAGGATGTAAACAGGTAGATCACTATGATTCTGATCTATAAGTGAGACCCTGAATATCCTGTAAACCCGTCCTTAAAAATACAAAAAAAAAAAAAGCATGATGAAATTTATTGGATATCATCAGCTATTCTTCATTGCTGAAGTGAAAGTCCTTGAAACAAGTACTAGTATTGGTAATCTCTCATTGATAAAAAGCACAGATTGGATAACTAAATAATCTGGGTCAGGTTATCTCTGAGTTAGTCGACCAAGGCTGGGTAGGTCTAACAGATAAGCTACATGGCAGGCTTCTTGATCTTATTTTTTCCTAATATGGTGTACTACCAGCTGATTGTTTTAAATTTTTAAAATTTCCATCAGGAACAGTGGATCACTGAGTATGGACTGGATCCTTCCTACCCCCATCATGCTCTTCTTCTTGATTGCCGTGCCATGGACTGTTTCTCCTCTTCCATGCCCCTTTATCAGGCCACCATGTCTTGGAGCCAGCTAGCTATGGACTGAAATCTCTACTGTGAGCTAAAGGAAAGCTTTCTTCCTTTAACATGTGGATGGTGGATAATTTGTCCAAGCAATGAGAGAGTAAGTAAGACAGTTGGTGAAGCACTGGGCCACACTTTGTGCGCAAATTTCCCCTGTCCTAGAGAAGAGGATGTGAAGCAGCCATATTGACAGTCTGTGAAAATGAATTGCAGGAGAGTTTAATAAACACACCCCATGCTGCAATAAACTTCCTATTTTTAGTGGTAGACTTTAAATACAACACAGTGCACTACTCTACCTATGTTTTAATGGTTGCATGAAAATAAAATGTACATAAATAAATAAATAACAGGACTAACCCAAAGTTGTGAAGAAATTGACTTAGTAGATCTTTACAGAGTGTTTCACTTAGAAACAACAGAATACACATTCTTCTCAACTGTACATGGCACACTCTCCAAAATAGATCATACACTAGCACACAGAGCACTCATAAGTAAATGCAAAGGAACTGAAAGTATCCTATGTGTACTGTCTGAGCACAGGGCAATAAAACTGGAAGTTATTGACAAAAGTAACTACAAAAACACCATAAACATGTGGAAATTAAATAAAAATCTCCTAAACAACCTGTGGGTGGGCTGGTGAGATGGCTCAGCGGTCTAAAGTGCATGTGTCTGAAAGTTTAGGCTCGCCGCAGGGACCGCACCTCGATCCCGGGCACCACATGCTGCGCTGCCCCCCACCCCCGAAGGCTGAGCCAGCCATAACACAAACAAATACATGAGGTTTAAGAAAATAAAATAAACTTTAAAAAACAAACAAACCTGTGGGTCACAGAAGAAATTAGAGAAGAAATTAAAAAAATATTTACAATCAAACAAAAGTATAGATACAACCTACCAAAATCTGTGGGATGCAATGAAAGCTGTCTTGAGAGAAAATTTATAGCAACAAATTCACACATTAGGAAAGCTGAACAAGCCCAAATAAATGGTCGTATGCTGCACCTCAAGCTTCTAGAAAAAGAGCAAGTCAAGCCCAAAGAACAAAGAAGGAAGGAAATTGTAAACATTAGAGTAGAAATTAATGCATCAGAGATAAAGAAAACAATATAATGAATAAATGAATCAAAGAGCTGGTTCTTTGAAAGAACAAATAAAATTGATAAACCATAGCCAACCTAATCAAAAACAAATAAAGAAAAGGAAGCAAACCAAATTCATGCAATGAAGAATGGAAAGGGCAGAATCACTACAGAGCCTAGAGAGATTCAGAAGATCATCATTTGAGCTGGGTGTGGTGGTGCACGCCTGTAGTCCCAGCACTTGTGAGGCTGAGACAGGAGGTTCTCTGCAAGTTCGGGACCAGCCTGGCCTACACTGTGAGCTCAAGGCCAGCCTGAGCTGCGTAGCAAGACCTTGTCTCAAAAAGACAAAAAAAAAAAAAAAAAAAAAAAAAAGATCACTTACTTCAATCTTTGCTCTCACAGAATGGAAAACCCAGAGGAAATGAACAGTTTCCTAGATACACATGCCAAAACTGAGTCAACAAGATATAGAAACTCTGAATAACCCAATAAAGAGAAATGAAATTGAAAATGTAATTTTTATTTTTTTTAATTGCATTTAATAAGAAATAACAACGTGACAGTTTCAAAACATGTTAGTTGTACATTTCCAGTATTTGATACAATGCATATTGTTGTCCTCCCAGTAGTTATACAGGCACAGGAAAATGTAATCAAAAAAAAAAACTGCCACACAAAGCTCAGATCCTGATAAGATTTACAGCAGAATTCTACAAGAAATTTAGACAAGACTGAAGACCAATTTTTCTCGATCTTTTCAATGAAATTGAAAGAGAAGCAATTCTCCAAAACTCACTCCTAGGGAATCATTCTGATTCCCAAACCACAGAAAGATACAATTAAAAAACAGAACTATAGATCAATCTCTCTAATGAATATAGGCGTGAAAATCCTCAATAAAACACTAGCAAACAGAATGCAGCAAATCAAGAAGATTATACATCATGACCAAATGAGATTCATTCCAGGAATGCAGGAACAGTTCAATGTATGCAAATCCATAAATGTAATACACCACATCAATAGAACCAAGAACAAAAATCACATGACTGGCTGTCACTCTTTAACACTAGCACCTCCTCTCACTTGCTGAGCTCCAGCCAAAGGAGAAGTGGGTAAAGAGGTACCATGGCTGATACCAAGCAGACTGCCCATAAATCCAATAGTGGTAAAGCACCCAGAAAACAACTGGCTACAAAAGCCATTAAGAGTGCACCCTCTTCTGGAAGAGTGGAGAAACTATTCTTACAGGCCTGGAACTGTGGCACTCTGTGAAATTAGATGTTATCAAAAGTTCACCTGAACTTCTGATGTGAAAACTTCCCTTCTAGCGTCTGGTTCAACAAATTGCTTAGGACTTCAAAACAGATCTGCGCTTCCAGAGCATAGCTATCAGCACTTTGCAGAAGACAAGTAAGGCCTATCTGGTTGGCCTGTTCAAAGATACCAACTTGTGTATCATCCACGCCAAACATGTAACAATTATGCCAAAAGATATCGCACTAGAACACCACATACATGGAGAA
>PVKN010013459.1:0-19915 GCA_004027915.1 Capromys pilorides | reverse complement strand
ACCACTCTCTGTTGCTTCCCACATCCTCCTGCTTGAGCTCCTGCCTGGCTTCACACTTCCCTCTCTCATCCTCTCTCTGGGTCCTCACCCAAGCATCCACTGAGCCCCAGATTGTAGGCATCTGTCCCAGCTCACTCCACCCAGCACCTACACCATCCGCACAGGTCTAATTAGCACCTGCCCAGTTTAGCACCCGCATCAGCCCCAAGTCACCCATCAGAGCCTCCACAGCACAACCACCCAGTACAAGGCTTTTTGTAAGAAGGCACAAGAATTGTGCCCTCTGTTGGCCGATAGCTTCCATTCATTTAAACAAGGATTTTCTTCTGGAAGCTTCCCCACAAGTACACATTCGACTCCCACAGGGCCAACATCAAACTAACCCAGCATTAAAAAGACCTGGTAAGTACAGCCCACTTGATTGTGAGGATGCACACACACACACACACACCCTCACTACCTCCGCTGCCACCATCAACCTGCGCAACCCACCCCATTACTGTGCCACTCGGCTTTCAACAGCTACTGGGAATCACAAGTTAAGAGGCCAAAATTGCGCATGCACATCTCTCTTCTCCTTAGCACTCTGAGTCAGCAAGGGCCCTTAAAAACCGATTAGAACCTCCTCCCCTCCTGCTAAGTAAATAAAAGCTGGTCTTGGCTGTGTGAACAGGGAAGGGACGCTGGGAGGTGTTGGGTGGGTTTTTCCCTCACCACAGCAACCTCTTCACTCATTGGAGGCTGGCTCAGAGGTTTTAGAGGGAGGCAGTGCCGTAACTCATGAGATTAAAACATGCCCGCTTCTCCTCAGACATGTATTCTATATGAAAATGTGCTTTATGGGCATCAGGTCCACAAATCTAAAGCCCAAGCAATTCTACCTATGACCATCAGTCATAGAAGTTACACTCACGGAGAATGAAAATTTACACGGCCACTGTTAGCCCATAACCAGCGACAGTGCATCCTCCTCCCTGAGATACCAGTCTCCCTGACAACAACTATCTGCCCCATTTTTACTGGCTGCTACCCAGGCTAGTGGCAATGACTCTCAAATGTGAGTATTTATCATGAAACGCTTTCAAGGCTCATCTCTTTTGGTTTGTAGACAGTCAGTGTAGTAGGAATCAGAAAAAAAGTTGATTTCCATCTCTGCTGTTTACCATCCATTTAAACCTCAAGCACTGACCCTTTTTGCCTCAGTTTCTTCCTCTGGCACCCTGTCCTAAAGACCCCATGTACAGCAGTTGTTACATGAATGATTTTAATTCAGCACAACATAGTGGCAAAGTTCTAAGGCTCTGAGAAAGTTGCCTGACCACTCTGTGTCTTGATCTTGAATTCTATAAAATGCAGTAATGGTAGCTGCCTATTCTGCATCATGTGTTGTGTGAACTGAAGAACTAAGATTTGCATAGGGCACACAACAGGGCCTGAGAAATGCTCAGTGAGCATCATATCGAATGTGGTCATTCAACAAGCATTTATTGTTACTATATTTGCTTCCTGATGCTGCTGCAATGAAGTGCCACACACTGGGTGTCAACCACAGGAGAAATATACTGTGTCATGATCCTAGAGGCTGGAAGGATGACATAGAAGTATTGGAAGCGTAAGCTGCTTCTGAGGGTTGTGGGGGATCTCTTTCTTGCCTAAGATCCTGGTGGCTTGCTGATCATCTTTGGAGTTCCTTAGCTTCCAAAGGCATCATCTTTATCCCTGCTTTTACCATCAGATTTTTCCCATGTGTACAAGTTTCTGTGTCCCTATTTCCTATTTTTATAAGGAGAACAGTCATAGAGGGCTATGACCAATGCTAATGGCCTCAACTTAAATTGATGACATCTGCAAAATCTCTAGTTCCAAATAAAGTCACACTCTGATGTACTGGGAACTAGATTCAGCACATCTTTCTGAGGTGACACAATTCAAACTCATGACAACCACCTACAAAGGACCTCTTTGAGATATTGAGAATATAGGCATTAATAAAATGTCATCTTGTCTGAAGAAGTTCCCATTTGAATATGAAAAACAAACTTCCATGAGTTAACTTAGTAAATATTATACCAGTGAAATGGACAAAACATAAGGACTAAAAGAACAGGGATGGTGGTACCAGAGTGGAGCCACCAAGGATGAGTTAGACTGATGTTCTCCAGTGGGAAAACACATTACCTGAACTACAGGGCTCTGGAAACACCTACCATCTCTTGAAAACTCAAGTTTTTGATGTGGCTGTACTATCAGTCAGACCTCCAGGAAGAGAAATCCAGAAACATTGTGAGGATCAGATTTTTTCCTGGTTAAGGAGTTCCTATTTTATCCTGTTAGTGTGAAAAAAGATTTAGTAGAAGGGTTAACCAGGGAAGGCTAAAAAAGGAGTAAGGGGTGGGCAAAATCTAAGCCTAGGGCCCACACTGAGCAAAACCTCCAGCAGGCAACTTGTACCCAGTTGTGCAGGGGAACTCTGAGGACAGTACAAGTCATATCTTAGAGTCATCCAGCTCAAAGGGACTGGAGGACTTGGACACCCCCACTTAGTCAGTCTCTGGCTCAGAGTTGCCCTGGGTACTTGGGGCTGTCCACACTGTGGCACAGATGGAGTGCCTCTGGCTCCTACCATCATCTTTGCAAAGAAAAACTCACTGTTGGTACTGAAAACAGTTGGGAACTGATGTTGGCACAAATGACAGAAAGATGGGGGCACTGCTAAGAGGGTGTGCTGTAGCTATGGAGATTCATTAAAGGTTTTATCAAAATAGTAAGTGATCTGACCTCTGTGTCAGAAATCTAATTGATAATGGTGTAAATGAAGGGAATGGCAGGGAAATTGGCTGGTAGCATGGAAAGCACTTAGGGAACCAGGCAGTTGCCTGTGCAAGAGCTGCTGGGTCCCCAAATGTGCAGGAGAGGGATGGGAAAGATCAAGGAACTGGAACTAGGGGGAATTAAAGAAGCATTTATGGCTGTGCTCCAGGTTAGGTCTTTAGTGTCCCACAAAGGCCCATTTGCTGGATTCCTGGTCCCCAGGAAAGTGCTGCTTGAAACAATTGGTAAGAGACAGGGCATCATGGAAGGAACTTAGGTGATTGGAAGTATGCCCTTGAGGGGGAGGGTGGGACCCCACCCTTTTCCCCTTCTCTTTTGCATCTTTGTCAAGAAGTAAGTGGCTCTGGTCCACTACCTGGTCCTGCCTTGATGTGCTACCATAGGCTCAAAAATAAAAGGGGCCCCACTTGAGCATGAACTGGAACCTCCAAAACCATGAGCCAAATAGACCCTTTCTCTTTCAAAGTTCATAGTCTCAAGTCCATGTTACAATGCTCACTAATACCAGCTAGGAGCTACTGAGAAGATGGAGCTGAACATCTGCAGAGAGGCTACAACTGGAGCTATACATGTGGAAGGTGCTGGTGTGACACTTGTGGAGGACAGTAGGAAAACAGAAAGAATAAGAAAGAAATATTGTGAAGAGAACATGCCTTGAGAGATGAGCACGAGAAGGGGACAGAAAGCAATAGGTTTAGCACTGGAAGGGATCCATGGTGAGAAGCGTTAAAGACCCGTCTTCACAGACACCATTTACTGAATTCAGACTTCTGACACCAAAGCCCAGGAGTCTGCTTTTAACTAGCTCTCCAAAGTGTTTCCCCAAGAGACTGATGGTTGCTTATGGGTTTTCAGATGTGATCGGATCATTAGGGATTTAACTTCATCAGTGGGTTGATCCACTGGTCATAATTTGCTAACATTATCAGAAAATAATAGAAACTTAAGAGGTTAAAGGAAAGAGTTCCTTTGAAGAGTATATCTGGTTACTAGCTCCTTCATCTCTGGGTCTCTGTCCCTGTCTCTCTCCATCTCTGTCTCTGTCTGTGCCTCTTTGTCTCTCTGTCTCTGTCTCTTTCTGTCTCTGTCTCTCTGTCTCTCTGTCTGTCTCTGTCTCTGTCTGTCTCTGTCTCTGTCTGTCTCACTGTTTCTCTCTCTCCCTCCCTCCCTCGCTCCCTCCTTCTTCCCCTTCCTCCCTCCCTCCTTCCTCTCTCCTAGCTGCCATGAGGTGACAAGCTTCATTCTACTATGCCCTTCTGGCATGATGTCCTGCCTCACTCAGACCCACAGTAATGGTCCCAATCAATCATGGACTGAAACTACAAAACTGTGAGCCATTACCCTTTTTTCCTTAATGTTGATTTTCTCAGGCATTTTGTCACAGCAACAGGAAGCTGAATAATACAGAGGTACTGGAAGATTGTACAGGTAGCCACTAAAAACAACGAGATAGCCAATAGGCAATCAGGTGGCAGACTCAAGACTGACACCCATGAGCAAATTGCTAAGGTAAATGCCCAGTGGAAATATGACATCTATTTCTTTTGGACCACAAAATCATCAGTTGAATCATAATTTTCACCTAGATCCCTCATGGCATTTGACAGAATGGTGATTGATTATGGCTTTGTGTACCTGGTATAAAACTGGCCATCAAAGAAGTTGAGAGAAATTTGTAGCCTCCCACTTCTGCTTTTTGAGAGGCAGACAAGTTGAGAGGGTAAAATGAGTTTGTTGTGACAAATCACACATAGGATTCAAATATCTGATTCTGTCCAACTTCATTCAACTTTTTTATTTCTGTCAAACCAATCAACCCTGTAGTTCCCAAGCTGTAGCAGTTAGTTGGTATTATCTCCTGTGCTTCTGCGGACTGGCTGGCCTTAGCTTGGCAGTTCTGTCTGTGTTTGCAGTTGGGCTGTGGTTGATGCTAGTGTCACCACACAAGAATCAAATTTGCCTATCTGCTCACTGATGCTAGCTGTTAGCGGGGACTTCAGTAAGGGCCATTGTCAGGAACATTTCCCTGGGCATCTCTGTGTATTCTTGGCTTTTCACAGCGTGGTGACTGTCCCTAAAGTCTCCATCTTGAGACAAGTCCAGGCAGAAGCTGTCTTGCCGTTTGACCTAGTCTCCGAGGTCACCTAACATCACTTCCACCCATACTCTACTCATAGAGGCTGTCCTAAGTCCTACCGGGGTTCAAAAGGAAGGGATACAAACTCCATTTTTGCAAGGCAGGCAGTGAGACAAGTTTGCAGAAAAGCGTCTAAGGCAGAAACTATTGTTTCAGCCATTTATGCAAATACAATCTGCCACAGGAAATAAATCCTCAACGGTCAACCCAGTTTTGACCTTGCGTACTTTGGCAGGTAAGCTCGAGCCTGTCTTTAATTACCCATAACCAAGCTGATCTGTCATTCCTGTGGCCTTCTTTCTGAGGAGGGGCACAGATAGTTTGAAAGCAAAGCCTTCGAAGGTCAGAAAAACTGCCCTGGGCACCCACCCCCACCCCCCCCACCCCCACCCCCCGCCTTGAGCTCTGCAAAATCTGCAGCAAGAGCCCTTTCCTCCTCTAGGAGTTAAGCCGGAAAGGGTGTGGTGGCTGGAGGGACAAAAGGAATTGATCAACAGCCGGAATTACATCACCCCCTCTCTTTGTTCATTTTTCATTACTGTTGTTGTTCTTTTTCCTGTGTTTAATTTCTCTCCTTCCTTAGTCTCCCCTAGGACCTCCCCCTTAGAGATGGGGTTGGGGGTTTGATTGATTGGTGCTGAAAGCAGGGAGGTTGCAAGTAGAGAGAGATCACCTTACCCCGGAGATAGTTTCCATGGCAACAGGGACAGGTTGGTGGGAGAGGCGGGCAGATAAGGGCCCCACTTTGGGGTTCAGAGCGTGGTGGAGGTGAAGGCTGGAGTGTTTACAGTGGAGAGAGGAAATATCCGCCTGTGCAGCTGGGTTAGGAGTGGGAACATTGTTCCAGGACGCCCTCGAGGCTGGCTTCCCCTGACCTCTCACCCTCCACTCCTTCTGGTTCCTGGGGCAGGAATCTCAGCAGCAGGAGCTGCTGCCAGGCTTCCCATCACCCTCCCCTTCTTCAGACTTGTACCTTTCTGGTCTTTATTTGTCCGGAGGGGAAAAGCGTGCTGCTGCTGCTGCTGTTGCTGCTGCTGCTCTTCCTCCTCCTCCTCTTCCTCACCCCCCCTCACTTCTATAGCTCCAGCTTGGCTTCTAACCTGAGCAAACCAGCACTGCTGAATCCCCATCTGTGAGGTGGAGGAGGGGGACAGCCTGGCTTCTCTCTGCAGCCTGGCTGGAAGTGCCTTGGGTGCACCTCTCACTCCTCCATAGCAGCCTCCATCTGTTGCTGCTCCTCACGGGGCCGGAGAGAGGGTCAGGAGACTCCCAGGGGGCCATTGATTAGCCCCAAATGTACAGAATGCCCAGGAAAAGGGATCACCAAGGCACCTCACCCCCTGTATGCCCACACTGAGCACATCAACACAATCAGACCTGGCTGGATCAGGAGCAGGAGTTGGCCGCCTGAGGGGATCCCATTGAAAGCAAAATGGGGCTTTCACCCATTTGCTCTGAAGTCTCTCCTCCTTTCCCAAGGATGGATCCAGAAATGGACTGCTTGCCCTCCCCCAATGTTTTAAGCACAGGTGCTGTGGCTCCACATGCAAGGAGCACAGCACACTTCGACACCCTCCATTCTGTTCCTTTGTTCCTATTGGTTTCCTGCAGTGTAAGTGAGCAAGAGGCTCTAGCAAGCCTCATCTGAGAGTCAAGAATCATCCTTCAGTTCCCTAAAAGCAGGTATGGGGTGACCTCAACCTGCAGATCTGAATTGAAGAACAAGATCGTGTGTGCAATCTCTTTGGTCCTTAAGGCTCTTTTCAACACTTTTAAATTCAGGGGTATTTAAAAGGCATACCGCCCCTCACCACCGAGCTAAACATAGAATGAGCATAGGCTCCAGCAAGTCTGCTCCTAGATATACATGTACAAAGAAAGGCAGGTGTGTGAGCAGACACATGTGCATGAGCATTGAGAGCAACACCATTCACGCAGCCCAAGTAGAAACAGCACAAGAAACCATCAGTACTCGAGTGGAGAACCAAAATGTGGCCTAGATGTACAATGGGATATTATTCAGCAATTAAAAGTGAATGGAAGGGCTGGGAAAATAGCTCAGTAGAATAAGCGCCTGCCTGGCAAATGCAGGGTCCTAAGCTTAATCCCTGGTACCATAAAAAAAAAAAAACAGTAAATGAACTTCTCATACACATGGCAATATGGTTGAACTTCCAAAACAACATGCTAAGTGAGTGACATAAATGATTCAACTAATCTAAAATGAACAAAAAGCATGAGCCAAAAAAAAAAGAAAAGAACAAAGTAGACAAATCTATGCAGGCAGAAGAAAGTAGATTCGTGGTTGCCAGGGTTGTGGGGTGGGTGACTGCTAGTGTACGCACGGTTCCCTTAGAGGTAATTTTAAGAACACATTCTGGACCTACAAAGTGGTGACAGTTGCAGCACATTGTAAAATGTGCTTAATGCCACAGAATTGTACTTCCAAAACAGTTAATTTTCTGTCATGCGTATTTAATCACAGTTTTAAAATGCGTGCTGTCATGATGCCATGTCCTTAGCAGCCAGGGCCCCAGAGCCTGGGCATTCCCTGTGCTGGGGGTGCTTAACCGCACTACTTGTGCAGGGCTACTCTGATTTTAGCACTTTGGTCCTGTGGGGGGCTGCCATGCCAGGCTGACTGCTGAGTCCGTCCGCCTCCTGACTGTGGGAACTGAACCAGCGTTCAGACCTGCCCTGAGACACTGCCCAGTGGGTGTGCCGAGGGATCAGATGGGGTAATCAATAATGACACTAATCCCAGCCAACAGTCTGGAGCACTTATTGTGCTCTGGGCACTACTACCGGCCTGGGCAGCCAATGTGCGTGTGAACCCCCTGAGGGTCTTGTAAACATGCAGATTAGCATCCAGCAGGTCTGGGATGGTGTGTGAAGGCCTGTATTTCCAATGCTCTCCCACAAAGGTCTGCCATGGGGTAACTTTCCAAAACACAGTAGCCATTGTAGCCACGAGCTATAAGTAGAAGTGGTTCCGTCACTGAGAAAATCATTTATCATTTCAGATTCCTTACTAAACCACACAGCCTCTACAATCCTTCCAGCTCCGCTTTATTCTATAAGCAAGGGACAGTCATCTGAGCCAACATTTCAAAGCCAGAGCTTTCCTGCTGTTGTATGTCCTTTTCAGTAAATTGTTTGGGATTCCTCAGGATCTGGGTCCCTAGAAAGGATGATTTTCTGTGCTGCTCAGGCCCCTCTTAATCCACAAAACGAGGACATTGTTTCCTACCCTCCTGTAGCCCCCTCTATGAGCAGTCCCCTCTGGGAGGGCCAGGGACGGTGACTTGCTCAGAGCTATATCCCCGGTGGCTAATGCTGAGCCTGGCACAGTGCCCAGCAAGCACTGAGGCCTTGTCAGATACCCCTGTGGCTCTCCAGCCTCAGTTTCCCCACCTATCAAAGACACATGCACATATCTACTGGGAATCTTCGCTGATGAAATGAAACAGCTGAAGAGTGCTCTGTCTTCACAGTGCTGAAACACCTACTGTGTGCCTAACATGTGGCCTGAGAGGGAAAAACCTCCAGGCCCACATCTGGTGTGCCACTGATTTCTCAAAGCAGGTGCTTTTGGAGGCTGCACCCAGGGTGTGAAAGGGAGCCTAGATTGGCCGTGAGAAAGGGGGCAAGATGATGACAGCCTCATTCTGGGGCTTGATCAAAGTCCAAGAAAATATTTGGATATACAGAATAGAAGAGGTTTCCCAAGCCAGGCCAATAACGGCTGACAGCTGTCACCCTATCCCATGAGCCCTTGTTCAAAGAGTCCCAGCCCAGGCACAGCTGTGATCCAGTATGGGGCAGGAAGCTGCAGAGAATGGGTGGAGGGCAAGACTGCTGTGGGATGGTGCTGGACCGAATGGGCTCCGACAGAGGACAGGGCTGCCTGCCAGAGGTTCCCCCACTCAGCCTGAGCCTGAGTCTTTTAGCCCTCCCCAACCCACCGCCTCCCCAGCCCCCACCATCGGTCCAGTTCCTTCACAGGGACAGCTTCCAGAGGTCTCTCTGAATCCATGTGTGGGTTTTGGCTCTTCCTGCTTTTGGCTCTGCTCTACACTGAGTGTTCAAGTGGTGGCTCTGTGATTTGTACAGCCATCATTAGGGTAATGGCACAATATTTTCCCAAACTTCTCCTGCAGCTTGAGGCTCACTTTCCAAAATTCTTGCCCATTGACACAGGCTCTGGTGAGAGAGGCTGGCTCAGAGCAGCTGCTAATGGCACCCAGAGGCAGTCCTTTCCAGGAATCCCAGGGGACCATGCACTGCCCCCCTAAAGGGGAGGCCGAGGCAGCTTGGTAATTGAAAGTGTGGTGACTCACTGGAAAGGCAGGGCAGCGAGCAAGCCAGGGAGCACTGCTCATAGCATTCAGTGTCACTTCCCTACTTCAAAGTGAAAGAGATGCAAATTAATGGCTGTTGCTTCTGAAACAGCAAGACACCTCTCCAGACACCAGAATCTGGAAAAGTCCCTCACTATCCCACAAGAGGGAAAACCAACACCTTGCTTCATACTCCTCAGCACCTGCTGATCCCAGCTCCTTTCTACCCAGAGCAAGTCCCAAGCTGCCTGCGCAGGAACCACGCAGTTGTGTGGGCCTGGCTTCCAGCCAGGGAGTGGGGAGCGAGCAGTGTTAACTGGAGGGTGGATGAGCGCCTCTGCCCACCACTTTTGCTACTGCTCTGACTAGCATTGAACACTCAGGACTGCCTCCTCCAGCCTTCCAAAATCTGCGCATTCTCATGCAATACAGAGGCATGTAGGCATGGGTGCACACTTGCGTGTGCACACTCAAACCCACACCCACACTCACGCCAGCAGCATGAAGGAAAGTGGCCCCTTTTTGCTCCTTGAGGGAGCAGAGAGTCAGAAGAAGGAACGCCTCTCAAAGTGGACCAAGTTCTGGCTGTTGCTGCCCAGACCGCAAGGTTCTCAGTCGCTGTACTGAGGACATCACAGGCAGACCTGCTGGTGCTGGACTGTGGAGTCCCTGTTGCTTCAGACCCACTGACTGGGCTGTGGGATGCACTGCGAAGAACCTCGTCACTTAGCATCGCGTCTGCTCCGACATGATGCCTCCAAGTAATGTAATTTATATTTCATGCACAATTGAAGCAGCTAATGGTGTAATTCTCCAAGGGGGAAACAAGTTGTTATAGTGTTAATTACATTGCAGGCGTGTTCCCTCTCCTTTGCCCCCCAAGTGCTCCAAGAGAAGTTACCAGGTAGCAACTGGCTGAGTGTCCGAGAAAGCAGTTGTGGGCTCCAGCAATGTTGAGAAAGCATAGTCCAGACAAGCAAGAAGGCTTGGCTTCAACTGCCCAGTGGTCCAAGTTCTCCTGTCCATCTAGCCTTTGAGCAGAAGCCTATAGGGCTGAAGTGCCTCTTGTGTGATCCATGGGCCCTGCTGAAGCAGAGACAGAGGCAGAGACAGTAGTGATGATCCCTTTGGGGGAACAAGGCCAACCACATTCAGAACCTACCAAGCACAGCCTAACAGTGTGGCAGCAGCTATCAGTGTGGCAGTTGATCATGTGGCCTCATAGGACATATATATATTGGAAACCCAGCTCTGCTGTTTATAAGCTAAGGAGAACCCAGAGACTTTATTTCAGCCCTTGTGCCGCCATTTTTCTAGCTTTAGAATGGGAGTGATACATTACCAGACTCACACAGATATAGTAAGGACTCGGTGAATTAATATTGAGTGTCAAGAGCAAATTATAATAGTAGGAGGAGGAGTGGGCTTAAAGTACCATACAGTTCCAGAATTTGCTGTGAAGTGGTAGAAGTACCTAGTTTTCTACATTCACAAAAGCTAAATTTACTGAAAGAAAATAAGTGCCTCAGTTTTCAAAACAAAAATTAAGCTGACTGTCCAAGAGGCATTGTTTTTAAATCTTAACAAGAGAAAGAGGGGGCCGGCCAAATATCTCAGAAGATTAAAGCAAGCAGGCGCAGGGGCCAGGGGTTAAATCCCTGGGCCTGCCATGCTGGCCCCACCCCCGGGACACGCTGAGCAAGCAATTGAGTTTGGGTGTGGTGGGGCGCCTGTAATCCCAACTCTTAGGAGGCTATAAGCAGGCAGATCACTGAGTCCCATCTAGTAGTGAGACCCTAAACACCTGCAACCCTTCCCTAAAAGAAAGAAAGAAAAAAAGAAAGAAAGAGGGATGAGGGCAAAGGAAGGAAAGAAGGAAGAATGAACAAAAGTAAAGAGAAGGGAGAGTGAAACGGAAAAAAGAAGAGAGGATTATTGCAGTGTTTTATGCATTCACTGTACACATGTCACACCAACCATATTTTGTCTTTTGTTGATAAGTCAGACTGCTTTCCAAGAGTACAAGAAATAATAATATACATAAGAATTCTTGATTTATGCAAACATTTTACAAAATTTCACAGCTTATTCTTCTGAAAAATATGGATAAAAGTGTTTTGGCTCGTGATATAGATGGCCAATGTGTGGCTGATCAACTAGTGGCATGCTTATGGGGGTTTGAACCCCACTTCTGATAACCATTCCTGTGCAGTCAACAACCACAAAAACTTTCATAAGTCAGATTTATTGGTAATCCAACAAACTGAATCTTGTTTGGTACTCCTGCAAAATTTCACAACGCAAACATTCCTAAGTCAAGGATAGCTGTGTTAGTCAGGGCAGCATAGCTGCTCTCTCAAACAACCTCAGAGTCTAGGCTTCTCCATCAGACTTGCTTGCTTATCTTCCTACCCAATATAATCAGCAAGGGGGCTTTGACTCCACATAGTTATTCAGGTCACAAAGACCATTAAATGATGCTGCCTTCTTGAGTTTATGACCCTCAAGGCTTCTGGAAAAAGGGGAAAAACTTGTGTGGGAAATTTTTGCAAACCAGGACTGAGATGGCCTGTGTTGTCTCTGCCTGCGTTCCACTGTTCCCCTGGTCACAAGTCAGTCACATGTGAGCAGCTCATGCAAAGGAGACTGGAAAGTGTGGTCTGGTCACCCCACCAGAAGGAAAAGAATACAGCCATTAGTGAGTGAGCCTTGAAAGTGACCTCTGCAAGTACCCATCCAACTGATGTCAGGCTTCCAGGAGATCTCTGGTGATAAGCCCTTCCCTAACTAACACTAGCTGTCTTGGATGACTTGGGTGAAGACATACAGTGGGCCTCATTATGACTTTAGGATGTATCTCATTTGGGTTATTGAGTATAACAGCAGCTTACTGGGGATTTCCAGGCAGAGTGTGTCCTACGGCAGATCTCATGCTGGCCAGGTGATGGCAGAAATGGAAGAGTCCAACTCCACACCATGGCATCCACCTGCAATCCCAGCACTCTGGGAGGCTAAAGAATGAGGAGTACATGTTGGGTCTCAGCCTGGGTAACTGAGTGACATGACAGTTTAGTGAGACCTCAGTCCAAAATAAAAAATAAAAAGGGCTATGGGCATAGTTCTGTGTGAACAGCCTGAGTTCAATCCCCAGTACTGCAAGAAAGGAAAGAAGGGAGGGAGGGAATAGAAGTACCCATCACACCTCTAGAGACTGATTGTGGCCTAGGCCTTGTCCCTTCCCCAGGAACAGCTCTGTCTCCCCTAGCAATTTTCTGTCTCAAATGTGGCTCAAATACTCTCCCAGACTCAGTTCTCTAGTCCAACCATGTTCTTCTCCTTCTTCTCCTCCCACCAGGCAAGTGTTGCAACTTCCACTGTTGGGGAGGGAATGTACTTGTCTTATCCCTGGAGTGGCTGTGATCCCTGCTTATGTAGTACATGTGCTTTTCAGGCCAGATCCCCCAGAAGACTGGTTCTAGAAGCAAAGAAGATATGTTTAGCAAGTTTGCAGGTAACACAGAGCAGGAAATAAAAGCTATTATGATGGATGAAAAACTAAGCCTTGCAAAGATTTTACTGGACTAGCATGATGAGCTGAACTCAGGAAAATTAAATTATACCTGTCAGGGACCCAGCAGGAAGCATCCCCATGCTCAGAAAGTTTAATTGAAGAGAGTTTAAGGATGGGGCCAAATAAACCAACAATATTTTCATTTGGAAAAAAAGAGAACGGGGCAATTTGCAAAGGTGGAAGAGGCCCTGAGGAAAGGAGGAACAGTTCTATACCCAGGGGCTGGCAAGAGCAGGGACAACTCACTACCCCAGGACAGAAAGGGCAGGGCAGCAAGGAGGCTTGCCCCAGCAGCAGGGCAGCCATGCAAGAAGGGGCACCATATACCAGCTGTGGCTCTGGCACTGCCAGCACAGTGTCCTAGAAAAGAAAAATGGGTAAGGTTCAATACATGTTTCTTCCTTATTCTAAACTCACCCCAAAAGGGAGTCAGCATGTCAGAGACTCCAGTGATGCCAAGATAAGCCCTGCTAAGATAGAGAGCAAGCTAAACACAGGAGCTGGACCAGAAGTGGGAGAAAGACTCACAGAAGTCCACACAAAAGTGAATTCAGCTCAGAGGGTCAGTTGTATAAAAGCAAGATAAACATGCTGCTTTTTGCCATGATCAGACCACAGCTTGGGTTCTGAGCAAGACTGAGTCACATGCTTTTACAAGCAGGCATTCAGAGAGGCAGCTGACAAAAGCAAGAGGGGATGGCCAAGTCCAACACCGACAAGCTGAGGAGGTTGGACAGCAGCACTTGAGCTAAAGAACAGACACTCTAGGGAGTGGACAGTGACTTTCCCCAGGTATTCCAAGTACAGACCAGAGAACCCTCTTTTGGTCATCCCTCCAGCCTCAGAATGTTTGCAGACTATGTGTGTTTGGCCTTCACAGTCAACCGAGGCTGTACTCAACTGTGCCACTACTCTGTGGACGCCTACGGCAAGCCATGATTTTCCACAGCTCCTACATTACGGTTGTCTGTTTGCTCCTAAATCTGTCCCCCTAACTGAGCATAGATGCTTTTTACCACTGTGCACCAATACTGAGTGTTTGGCTCCTGGGAGGGGTGTGGAGAGTATTTGTGTAATGCTGCATGTACCCGCCAAAGAGCAAGACGGTCCCCTGTAGGATGATCAGAAACCCTAGCCCTAACTCTAAGGCCAGGAGCCTGCTGGGAAATGTGCCACTGCAGCCACGTGGGTCCAGACAAAAATCATCTGCTCTCTAAACTTCAGCTGACTCACTGTCACTAGGGGTGGGTGTTTGGAAGGCGCAAGGAACTAGCTGGAGGCAGGGATGGTGCTGCCCTCCTCTGATCCCGGCACTCTGGGAGACTCAGGCAGGACAATCACAAATTCCAGCCCAGCCTGGGCAACTTAGCAACTTAGCGAAACCCAGTCTCAAAATATAAAAGGGCTGGGGATATAACTCAGTGAAAAGACCTGGGATTCCATCCCCAGTACTGAAAAAAAAAAAAAAAATTGGAGTTGGTTGATTGTATGACACTGAAAGTTTCAGGCATTTCAGAAACAGCCACTATTGCTACTGCTGTTATGTGGAAGACCAGTGACCCTATCTTAGGTTGGCGTCCACAGACAGAGACCCTCAGAGAAGGGTCCCCATCATAGTGGCTCTTTGGTAAATGTCCGTAGGAAAATCCGGTCACACAGAAGAAAACAAGGTTTAGTGTTCTGTAGGGTGTGAAAGCAGTGGAGCCCTCTCTGCCCTGTGTGAAGGACACATGGGAAGAAAGTGACCATCTACTTGTCAGGGCCACAGCCCTCACCCAGGACTCCCAACCTCCAGAACTGTGAGGAACACATGCGTATGTTTAAAGCCTCCAGGCTGTAGTCTCTGGAGGTAGGTGCCCAAGCTGGCTACAAAGTGTAAGGCAGAAAGCCTGCCTTCAGGAGCAAGTCTTATGGATAAGCCTTTCGAATAGAGGTCACTTGACAACCCCACAGGCTGCCTCTGGCCACCCAAAATTTCACCTTCTACTTCTTGCCCCAGCATACCAGCATCGCTGGGCAGAAATCCCACCCCTCAGTGAGCATTCACCTCAGTAGTGTGTGGTTCCCCATGTTCAGCCCCCACCAAGCTCCAAGCAGCTCCTGCACTGTAGCGATGCTATAGGTACCATGGCAATGCTGTGGCCGCTGTTGCTACTGGTGATGTTCTCCACATCACAGAATACCTATGAGGCCAGGAGGTAGGTGGAGCGTCCTCCTGTAAGAAACATGCAGACTGAGAGTTAAGGGAGCAGTAATGCCGCCATTGGGATTCTGGGCTCATACACTCATTCATTCGTCACTGCCATTTGTGTGCCAAGCATGGGGATTATGCTCCAAAAAAGAACAAACATGTTCCCTGCCCTTCCACGCTAGCCAAGGAGATAGGCTGGAATCAAATATTCCTACAAATGCTGCCCAATTGTGAACTGAAACAAGCCTCCCAGGGAACAGGACCCTGACTAGACACCAGGATGGGGGTCATCAGAAATCATCAAAAACCTCGCTTGATAAGTAGAGTTGCCTGAACCAGAGACTCTCAGCATGTGCCACAGACCAGCCTGTGGGGCTGCTGTGGGAAGGTGCTGAGTCCCACCCTCAGTATCAGGACTCAGAATGTCCAAGGTGCAGCCTGTTCATTTGTACTTCTAAACTGTTCCCAGGTGACGCTGAAGCTGACGTTCCCAAGCCTATAGCCTGAAAAACATTGAACTCCAAAAGACTTTGGCAGAGAGAGCTTTAGGTTGAACGAAGAGCATGTGCAAAGGCCCTGGGGCAGGCAGCACACAGGCTCTCTGAAACCAGAGGCTGGAGCGTACATGTAGAGGACAAGTGTGAAGATAAAGGACCAGACCAGCAGCATGCCTGACCAACCAGCTAGGTCTAGGTCTAAGTTTCTGAGTGACAGGAAATTTAAAGCAGGCCAATGCTATGATCATATATGTCTGATAGGCTGCTCTGCATAGAAAAGTTGTGAGTGGATACCAGGAGGCCCCTTCAGTGACCTCAGGCCTCCAGATCTCCTGATACATTTTGGTCAACTGACTGGCTACTACCACCAAGCAGATCAACTGTACCCCATGCTACTACTCTTTGCCCATGGGGACAGACATTTTTGTTGGCCTCGTTGCTGAAGTAAAGGTTTTTCTCAGAAGCTGGCCGTATAGACACTGTGTGGCTGCTCTCCTTTGAGGCGTGCTTTCTGTGCCGTGCCATTTGGCATTTGTCCCAAAAAGTAGCAAGTTTAAGATCAGAGGCTGTAAAATGTAGGCTTCCTGAAAACATCAAAACCACTGCAAGAATCAGTACAAGTTGACAGAGAGTTGATTTCTAAAAATGGAACACTTAGAAGGGGATGAAAGTCACTGCTTCTAATGCAGGGGGCCAGGGGTCACTTCTGTGTGGTCAGGGCCATAGGGTAGAGGAGACTGGGTACAGTGTGATGATGAGGAATCTGAGTTCTGCCACCAGTTCTCCTTGGTTAGAACCCTGCCTCTACCATTTACCCAGAGTCCTTCGGGAGAGACTTCTCCCTCCTTCAGCTGTTCTCGTCTATAAAATAGGAACAACGAAAGTAACTACCTCTCAGGATTGTGGGGATCTGAGGAGTTAATCAGCGTGTGTAAATTGGGGCCAGTACGTGTGTAAATGTATGATGAATGCATTATCATGTTCATTATCATAGGGATTGATGGGAGTTTGGGTTGGATAGTGGGACTTCCAGTGTGTTAGGCAGACAGATGGTTCTACATGTTGTGAAAGTTGTCAGTATCAAAATGGAGTCACTGATGTCAACCCTAAGAAAAAGGAGCCAGGTGGCCATGATAAAGGGCACTTTGCTCACATATGAGAAATCCCTGAAAATTACAGCATGCCAGCTAAGTGCAGCGTGAGGCCGCTTGCCTAACAACAACTGTGTGCACCAATGAGCTGAGGCCACCTCCTGCAAAGCCTGAAAACCAATGGGCTATGTCCCTAAACAGCTTACATGGAGGATTCTTTTCCATCTTTCAAAGCCTCCCCTCTGCTCCTCCCCCTGGATGTGCCGATAGCCCACCACAGCAGGCTCAGTCTGGATTGCAATTCCCCATCCTTCCCCAGTGCACTGTGCTCCAGAGAGTCATCTGATTCTCAGTCTAGGTGGACAATGTCACATCTGGTTTTGCTTTTCTTTTAACGTTATCTTTTAAGAACAGCAAGAGTGACATAGGAGGCTTCAAAGATGGGGGAAGGGGAAGAAGGAGCTGAATGAAGCAGTCCTGACTGGTCCAGGAGAAAATGTCATGTTCCATCCAGAGCCCTGGTGTTTTGTGACAGTTTCTGTGTTGTCATCCTGGAGCACACTTCCAGAGGCCTATACCTGCAGCATAAGCCTGCTTTCCTCAAACTGCCCTTTGCTATGGGCCCACTTTGCCCATACATAGAGGGAAATGAAACTACCTGTGATTTTATGTCCCTCCCAGGTCCGCCAGAACTGGTAACAAAAGACTGATGCTTGGTCCTTGATCTGGGTGGGGACAGTTTGGGAACATAATTTGCCATCCTCCCTGTGGCACCAGCTGGGACTCCATTAGGGCCCTTGTCTGAGCTCATACTTTCCTTGCTTCCTCAGTCCCCATCTCCCCGTTCCCTACCAGCTTCAGGAACACTTCCATCAAGAGTTCCTTATGGGAGCTTCATATCAGGGCACGTCTGGGGGGCATCTTGTCCTGACTCACTTTTGTACATGTGGTTTCATAAGTGGCACAAGAGTTTTGTGCCCTCCACATCTGGATCAAGGTGGTCATATTTGTATTATATGTGCAAATTTGTAGCACTCTACAGTTGGACAATGAAAGGAGCAAGAAGACCCAGTCCTTGCAGTGGGAAAATGGCCAGGGTTTTTCTTCTAGGGTGCATTATTGCACGTGCATGGCTTCAGTGTGTCCCAAGAGCACAGCTCTCAGCCAGCCAACCAACAGTGAAAGTGCTTGTACAGACAGACTGAAAATAACCCATTCATCTGCCCGGTGAGACTGCTCCGTCTGACTGCACTAGCTGGGAGGACTGTGTAGGAAGGGGAGGGCAGAGGGTGTCACTGGGCCAGGAACCAAGCACAGTCTTGGGCTTCCTGGCTCCAAGGTTGCCCCAGGAAGCACTCTCAGGCTGTGAACTGCTGTGAGGTGTGGGAAACAGAATGAAATTGAGACAGAGAAATAGAGAAAAAGACACACAGAGATCAAGAGAGTGGTAGACGTGTACAGAATGAAAGCACATGGAGATGAAATAAGAGAGGGAAAGACAGGGCAGAGAGACTCTAGAGAGGAGAAAAGAGACGCAGAGGCTGCAGAGAGAGAAAGAGAGAGAGAGAGAGAGAGAGAGAGAGAGAGAGAGAGAGAGAGAGAGTATAATAGAGAAGGAACAGAAGAGAGCCAGAAAGCCAGAGAAAGAGACCAGGGGACAGTCTTGGGGCTCAACAGGGCAGCAGCCAGTGCTCAGAGCTGTGAATAGGGTCAGCCAGAATGCATGGGACAAAGCTGTCCTACTGTGGTTCATGCTGAATATCTTCAGAGCCCTGAAAGCCAATCAATCCCATCCCTCTACCAGGCTGGCATCAACCTCAGAGGCAGCCTGACCCTAGATTCTGCCTGTCTCTCCCTGGCCTGTGCCGCTCTTCCAGCTTCCAGCCTGAACTCAGGGACATAAGGCCACCCTACACTGCCACCTGCCCATAGAGCAAAAGCTCCCAATGCCCCCAGACCTCCAGTGGAGAAGATCCGCCTCAGCAGCATGGTTATCAGGAAAGGGGCCAGGGGGACACCCCTTATCAAGGAGCTTGTTTTCCCAGGAGCCACTGCCACTGTGATGTGCCATGAACAGTTGCCATTCTGCTCGCCTTCCCCTGGCAAATTATTCTGCTGGAGTTTCTTCCAGCATTTGGAGCCGCGCTGCTGTAAATGCCAGAAATCATGTACATTAAGCCCAGAGTGACGGCAGGCTTATGGATGGATTTACCTTCAAACAGAGGCCGCCGAGGCGCCCGGCGTGGGGGGCGGCACTTTATGGATGCAGCTCTCTGCTTGCCGCGGCCTTAAGCGGTCGAGTTGGCCACGTAATCAATTTCTCATGTCGACCTGGCTCTGGGCCACACGCTCCCAGGCAGGGCTTTGCTATGTAGCCTGCCAGCCACATCCCTGGAGCCTTTGCTTGCCTGCTCCTAAGAGGAGACTGCTCTTGGCCGCCTGGGGTGCTGGCAACAGTGGTTGGGGACAGGTACCACCGAGCCATCTGATGCAAACTGCGGAAGCTCAGCATGGCCCAGGCCCCATGTAAGGGTGCACTAATACCTCTCCTGGCTTTGCCCCCATTTCCCGAGACCACAGACTGTGGTCTTCACTGGGAGGGCTGAACTCCACTCCTCATGTTCCTGGCAGTCCCTTGTCACCCTCCTCTGCTCCTTCCCTGAGCCACTATTGATCTCTCTGATGTGGGAGGCCTGGGTCACTGGCTCTGCTGCCTCTCCTGAATGACTGCCACTCAGGCTACTGTCGCCTCACTCAGCTGTCACCTCACTCAGCCCCTCCTACTTCTAGACAGCAAGTCCCTTGCCCTGCCCCTGTGTCTTCCTTCAGTCTTGACTTTCCAGGGCTCTGACCCCAGGTGAGTCCAGTCATCCGCCCCTCAGCCTTCACTTAGCTCAGCTAGCTTCTCCCCTCAGGCAGGTAGGTGCCAGAGGTGTAACTATCAGGGGCCCCTTCAGGACCCTCATACCTTCCTGGGCCCCTCTGAACCCCATCTGTAGCAGACTGCGTTTTCTAAAACTGCTCCAATATCTGCCAGTCCTCAAGCCCTTTTCCAAGATGCCTTTGGCCCTTCTTGTTTGGAGAGGTGACATCTGTGTTTCTTTCTTTGAAATCTAACTACAGTAAAGGTAGCCCTCCATGACTTCTGAGACCAGCTCATAAAAAACAGTGCAACTCTGGCCTGGCACAGCCAATCACTGACTCCTTGCCCTGCAGCCCGAGGACACCATGCTCCAGGAGGGAAGGTAGCCGAACT
>PVKN010013458.1:0-19921 GCA_004027915.1 Capromys pilorides | reverse complement strand
AAATTAAATGAATTTCTTTCCTAAATCATTTGTCTTTTTCCCTTTTGGGGGTTCTATTGAGATGGTAGCATTTTCACTATAAACAATGCAGCATAGTCAAAATATATAGTGAACATTAAATTGAAAAACTTTATTACAGTGCAATATGTATTGCCATTAATCCTCAAAATCCTCCCGCTTTCCTCTACCACATTTACCCCATCATTTTTTCCACCTTCTGGCCATTCTGGAAGTCCTCTTTCGTGAGTGTCTTTAGTTGCTTAGTTGTGGCTACTTCCGTGTCCTCAATTGATGGAAAATATTTCTGGCAACTTCTGTCAGATAAAGACATTACGGCGAGTCTGTACTCACCGCATTCGCTGGCTCTTACACCATGCAACTTCCAGTTCTTCCCCAAAGCCAAAATGACCATGAAAAGTATTAGCCTAGTGTTGGCCACTTACAAACTTTTTAGCTGAAAAAAATGGTTATGACCATATCTAGAGGTTCTGGAAAAATGTTTTCTTTGCTTTTTATTACAAAGCTTTGTAGAGCATTATGGTTTCTCAAAATTTTCTTTTAGAATTTGAGAAAACATTTTTCTGCATAATAACTTATGTATGTCTCTTTAAATTTTGCATAAAATGTCTGGTGTTCCTTGTGAACCCTAAACTCAGTCCCTTTCGCCTTGGGATAACTGTTCTGGGTGCCCTTGCAAATCAAAACAACCCTACGCATGGCCATAAGTCCGTTGCTCTCTGCTGTGTGTCTCTAGGCACCAAGAATGCTGTTTCCATGTTGCTTTGGATTCTACTTTTAACCT
This sequence comes from Capromys pilorides, assembly GCA_004027915.1. Lineage (NCBI taxonomy): Eukaryota > Metazoa > Chordata > Mammalia > Rodentia > Capromyidae > Capromys > Capromys pilorides. The sequence continues at coordinate 19,119 of PVKN010013458.1, read as the reverse complement.
CAACCAGCTGTCTGATATTTTGATTTTTAGAGCTTTCAGAATTATTTTAGATCATGTGCCTTTGGGCTTATGCTAATGTTCATGACTTTTATTTTATATGCAGATAATATCCTGAATATTTCCCACTTAGTAATAGACAACTATAGAGTGTCAAAACACTGTTACATTTGCAAGAGTTGTTTCTTCGGCAGTGTTTGTAAAATTTCCCAGCTCTTTGATTGGTAAGGTCTTACGTAAAGCACTGGTGCTTGCTTGGTCCTTTTACTGACTCATTCATCAAATAGGAATGTTCATTATGTAGCAAGACAAGATGAGTAATGGGCGAGACTCATTCATTCAAGAAATATTTGGTGCATGCCTGCTGTGTTCCAGGCATTGTCTGGTCTCTGGGGATACAGCAGTGGACAGCACACAGCTTGCCTGAATGGATTTGAGCTTCTTTCTCAGATCTCACCGAGTGAGATAAGCGTGTGAATCTGGCACAAGTACTTAGTCCCTGGATGAGCCCCGGCAAAGTATTTGACTTATCAAATCATCAGTTTCTCTTGTTCAACAAGCAAATAGAAGAGAGCACAGACTTATGTCAATAGTTCATAGACATAAGTCTCGCCTTACGGGATATGGCCCAAAGCCAGCTATCAGTAGCCTTTGGTTATTTCTTCCGTTTTCTGACAAAATGCTCTATCCTAATAATAGCACCAACTATGTTAATGTTTTAATGTGGAAAGTGGAGATGTTCTAGTCACACATATCTCCTTTCCTTACATTGTCTGTTTATCGCCGCACCTCTCATGTGTCCTCCTCAGACCTGTCATTCCCACCCACACTCCCTGTATCTGCCGGGAGTCTCCCTCCGTGTGATCTCTCCTATCATGCAGTCAGCACAAAGTAGCAGGACCCTCACCCGTGCTGCATGTTGCAGCCCAGTTCCGTTGCTCTTGTTCAGCACTGCTGTTCTCCTTCCTCCTACTGCATCGCTCTGCGCTTCAGAGCCCAGCCCACGTCCTGGTATTATCCTGAGTGCTCTTTTGCGCATACGCTGCCTGGGATTTAGAATTATTCCATGTGAACTTGTCATCGCTTTGGGGTTTGTTTGCCTCCCAGCTAGCCTGCCTGTGTGTGCAGACCATGTTCAGCAACTGTAGGGTCATTTGCTAATTGACTTTGGGGTTGGTCCCAGGCATCATTTCTTCCCTTTGACTTTGAGAGGGTTGCCTGATGGTGTTTTAGGGTTGTGAGGATGCAGGGGTAACGGCTATGCTGTGCTCTTCAATTTCAGTAAGATCTTCAGTGACGGGGCCTTGCTTCTGTTGGACCTTAACCTTCTGTCTTGCAAACTCAGAAGTAGCCTTACTCTCAAGCCATTTTGTGGCTGCTTTTCGGACAGTTTTGGGGGCAGAGTTACTATGGTTCGTAGCAAGAGCTGCGCAACACAGGATGAGCAGCAGATGTTTTTACAAGCAGGGCTTCAGAATACTTCTGCCCCAACTCCTGACTGTCAAATGGTGAGAGAGTGGGGAGAGAGGCTGAAGAGAGGAATAATTGTGCAGTCCAATATTTTGGCCTGCAGTTTCCTTCCACAAGGTTTCTGCCTGATAGTTCTTGGGGGCAAGGTTGGATTGAATGAGATGTGCAGAGGAATGTAAAAATCAGTGGGTAGAAGAAAAATGCCTAACTTTCACTTATTTCACTCTTGAGTTTTTTTTGTCCTCTGTCCTTAATAAATAATCCTTTGTATTTTTTGTAATGCTAATTTTAATTATAACTAATGAAGTGTGTAATGGCGCAAATTGATATAACTTTTATTTTTCTTTACACAAACATCAAATAACACCTATTCTTTAACTCATACGAATGTTTTATAATTGTTGAAACAGTTGTGCTGCTCTCTATATGCTACTTGGCATTCCTGGAGGAGCCTAAAGAGGTCAATTTTATTTTTAGTTTTAGCAGACTTGGTTGTATAATGTACATAGTCTTAATTGGGCTTTATATTTTCTCCAGATGTAAAGGAAGGAAAGATGTCCACAAATAGTACTTGGCCATTACAGCGCAAACTGCCTCCCATCAGTGTTTGCTGATGGATGGTCCTGCATCAGGCTAATAGGTTGGACTTTATTTATGAGTCAAGAAGGTATGGATTTGGTGTGCTGGGAATTGTGGGATTTGCTTCTAATCTTGTCAAGGACACTTGGACCACTGCTAATCACAGGCTCAAAAGAAATGGCAACTTTAACAGGTAGAGACCAGATTATGGTGGAGAGGAGCTTTGTAGTTTGGGTAGCTTTTACTTGGCTTCTTGGCCAACTTTCAGAAAGCTTTGTTGGGGGAATGTGACCGATGGCCTTGCTCGAACACAACACCAGTGGGAAAATGTGAGATTACAAGAAGAAATCATAGTTCATTTCAGTGACTTTTTTCTTTTCCTTTTTGCCTTCATGCTGATGTTTCAGGGCCTCATGCATGGGTTCTAAATGCAATTGGAGTTCAGAACAAATACAGTGGAGTTAGTGTTTTTGCTTGTTTACTCTAGTAGAAAATCTGATTGTGATAATTCCTGCATCACAGCAAAAGTGCTACCTAGCCCACACGCTCTCTTCAAACTACAAAGCCAGTTCGTGGTACCTTTCCTAATTTTTGAACTCTAGGAGCTGAGCATCGCAGTTGGTTTTCTAACTCATTTGTGACTCACTTTCACACAACTACTAGCTACACTCCTGCTTTCTTCAAAGCACAGAGACCGCATATAAGGCACATCCTCCAGTTCTCTAATAAGAAAACATTTTCTCAGGGCATCTTGAATATATAAGATTTTGGAGATGAAATAATATTATTTATATCAATAGCATTACCTGCTGAAATGTTTATTTAGAAATGTCTTTCCTGTTCACTTTCGTTAAAGTATTTTTTCAAAGCCTGTAGTTGAAGATCGTCTTGTATTGTCACCGGAGCTGTTGTGAAGTCACCGAGGGCAACTACCAGAATTTACTTTTGCACTTGGATCTAAATTGTATGGACTCTGATATGTTTGGAAACCACGTAGGAATTCTCTTCTATAAATTTTGTCCTGGGCTGTTGCACTCACCTGCCGGTTTTCACACATTTTCACTCCTGCTCCATGTATATACTGACGTGCTCCCCAAGGTGACTGCTTTGCACACCGCTTTTAAGGTGGACCTTTAAATGGCTTAACAGTGACATCTACATCTAATAGGAGCACCCATGAGGCTGTGACCTAGAAATAATTTTTTGTTGGGTTTCTTAAAATATCTGACTGCATCAACTGATCTTGGTAAGCTTTTCAAACTACCATTAACTGAAGTTGTTCCTGATTTCAGTGTCTTCATTCAAAGAATACTCTTTGTTCCAAGTAGTGCCTGAGAGTATATTCTATAAATAAGAGATTGTGTAAGGCCTTGAATAGAAGGCAACCTCTTCTTTTGAGGGACAGAGAAAAGAAATCTTCAGTATATGTGGCATGGTAATTAATCACAGGAACCCCCCTATCTTTTTAGTGGCAAAATTATTTTATTATCAGAAAGTCATATACCTTTTCTGAAGGTTAAAAAAATAGTGATGAGATAAAAAATAATGGTTTGTGGGAAGAATAGGGGATTAAAATTCATCCTATGGTACATATAAAAATTTTACAGTTAATATATGGCATTCCGAGACTATAATGTCATCATAGAAAAATGAAACTGCAAGGTTAATGGAAAAAGAAATTTCATTTCAGCAAACTGTCTCAAAAAAAACAACTACATACAAAATTGTCATCAATCTTCACTTCTCCAGTATGGCACTGTCCCTTAGTCTTCTGTATCTTAATTTCCTTTCAAAGTGGTGTGAAATACTGCTGTCATAAAAATTGAACTGTTAATATAGAGCTTGAGCATTTTGTTAGGCAGCTCTGGCAAGTCTGAAAACAGGACTATGGGAAAGAGCCTCACGAGAAACAGATGACAACTAATTCACTTCTCCTGGGACATTGTTCCCCTTCATCAGCAAGGGAAACACTTGCTCAAAGAGGCTGAGGAAAGTGGCAGGTTGGGTTATCAGCACCTGAAATTTGTCTAGCTCCATACTTTCCAAAGCCCCTATGCAGACATTATTAAATTCCACTTCAGAAAAAACTGAGGCATAGACCTGAAAATTAGAGGGATTTCAGTCCTCTCTCTGAATTTTCTTCTCTTTTCCTTTCTCCTGTGTTTTCTGTCTTTCTTTCCTTCTTTTTTTACACTTAAGGAAGCAAGCCTCTGACAGGCTTGGCAAGACTCAAGTCACCTTATAGAGATGGAGAAACAGGAGCCAGGTTACTTCTCTGGGCTGAGCACTGGTATAGTTGTGCTCTGTGTGTTGTCCTCTGTCCTCTAGTCCAAATCTCTTCCCGTTCCTCCCAGGGATACGCAGAGGATCATTATGAATGTGCTTTAGAGGTCGTGATCTTAGGGATGTTCCCATGAGTCATTTGTTTTTGAAGGAGTGCAATAAATTCTTAGCCTTTTTGTATTTTGTTCTGTTTTTACTTTTGCCAAAAATGAAACTGCAAGAACACTTAACAAAGAAAATATCAGTATATTTAAAAATGAACATTGTCAGAATAAATTCAACTGTGAGCTTCTAGGATTTATTGTCTAGTCCAGAAAGAATTACAGATTTAAGTAGGTTACTGTTATCCTCTATCTCCAGCTTTTTAGATGAAAATGCATTGCTCTCAAGATAATTCCCAGAGAATAATCATTTCCTGGGATTCATCTGAGATGTGCATAGTATTTGTTTGAGACCTGTAGGGTTACCTGTGCTTGAGGTCTTACATTGCATTATTGGAGGACTGCGTGAAACCTCCGAGACCGCGAAGTACTCGCTTTATCCGGAACATTTTCCCAAACTTCCCCGTGGAAGCTGGTTGCCAGTCTTGAGTGAACGTAATTAAACATCACAGATATTTATTACATTCTGCAAATGAGCAGGCCGCGGCGCTGGGCACTCTGCACTCTTTCCCTTCAAGGAGGTTGGCACACTGGTGGCACAGTAGGCAAAGAGGTGAGAGCAGTGGTGGTGCAAGGGCACCGGGGAATGAGTACACGTGTAGGGAGAGGAATCTGCGCTCTGCCTTGCTGCGCTCTGGCATACAGATCAGGTTGGGAAAATTAGAATGAGCCTTATGGCAGGCATAGACCCTGGAGGAAGCGTGGTGTCCTGGAAGTGCTCTGTGGAGGAAAGGTTGGGAGACCTGAACAGCACCCCACAGGAGATCCTCGGGAGGCAGGGCCTGCATACAGAATGGCAGGCAGGGGACAGAGCAGCGGAATGTAGACCTGGTACTTTCCAAAGAGCAATGACTGTTGGTGATGATGACGCAAATTTTGGCTTTCTGTGGGACCAGGGAGAGAACTCTTTCCCTTAAATGACTTTTGAAGAAAGGAAACAGGACGCTAGCTGGTACAGTGTGTCGATCAGGTCAGATCCACCCTGTGTGTTCACCCCTCTCCTGTTTGCCAGCACCTTCTTGCCATCAAAGACCTAACATGCATAAGGCACAAAGAAATCTCTGCACTCTTCTTGCTCTCTTGTCCTCCAGCCAACTCTCTCCTGCCTTCCAAAGTTATTGTGCATCTTTCCTACCATTCTTTTAGCAAGAGCTCAGTACTTGACAGTGCTATTTGCATTTTTATAGTCAACCATTTCTTAGTCAAACATTTTTGTCTCTAACAGTAGGTAAGGTTTTCAGTACTGGCAACATACTGGTGAAGATTTGGGGTCAGAGTGGATTTTGCAGTCAAGTTCATCTGGGAAAAGTCTGAGTTCCCTGTTGTAAGGTTAAAACCAGCCTGCGACGCACTGTGATACAGTTGTGCATACTTCCTTGGGTTGTCCTCCAGTAACTCGTGCAGGAAGAAGGGGTTTTACTTAACACAGCGTAGCTCCCCTTCCCTTGTGTCTCTGCCACCCTACAGTAAACACCATAAACATGGATGACAGTGGTTTCTGGCTAGTCATGGTTAAATTTACCTAGTTTGCCATTCTGCAATTGGGAAACTACTGTACTTCTCTTAAATCAAGAGAAAGTCCCTTCAGGTCTGTGTTATGGCTCCAGGACTTTCCGTGTATCCCCACCACTGTGAAGGGTTTTTCCTGTTCACCCACTAGCACCTCGTGGCTCTGGAATCCTAGAGGCACTTCGCTGGCATGCATCTCGTATGTCATCAGGACTTGTGTTTATTTGTGTGTCTATTCTGTCTCATTTCTTGCTTGGGTGTTCACTGTACATCACTGAGAGGTGCTTTTCCATTTCCTATGGTGTTTCACAGGAGGCCTTGTACTCATGAAATGTTGGGGTTGAATTAAATTGATCTGGTATCTATAATGCTCACAGGGAAACATAAGCTATTTCTTCCCTTTTATATGGCCTCGGGCTGACCCACCCCATCCCTGTTTGTCAGTCCGCACAGAATGTGCTCAGTCTGTGTAGAGACAGCACAACCCAAAAGACCCCGTGGATTCGTTTCCACTGCTCTCCATAGCAAAGGCAGAATTATTGCCGTGGAAGCTACAGCTCCTTTATTTCCTCATGATCTTCACCACCCTGCCTGTTACACTTCAGCCCATGTCCTATGATTTAGCCAGGCAAATTGGGTAGATGTACTCCTCTTTACAAAGGTGCATAAAAATAAACATTGTCAGCTGACAGAACAGTTGGCTTTCTCTTACCACCTAGAATTCCATAAAGAGATGTCATCACAGTCTCCCACATATGGGCACTGTGTACTCTGAGAAAATTTTGAGCCAGCCCCAGTACAGTTGTGTTTCTGAATACAATAAATCCACTCTTGTTGTTAACTCATGTTATAATTGTGCTCGTTGATAATATCACACACTCGTCTGTAGTTGCTGGTGGACGCTAGGCTCGTGAACACAAAGACCAGAGGTGAATTCTGATTGAACAGTTTTCCTAGCATTAATGTTCCCATGGTGTAACCATCTCGCTGTATAGAGAAAATAATTGAAAAGTATCAAGTAGACACCTATTTTTCCACCTTACCTTGATATCCTTATTTATTTATTTTTATGTATGTGGTATAGGGTCTCACTGCGCAGCTTGGACTGTAGTGATCCTCCTGTTATCAGCTTCCCCAGTGCTGGGATTACAGGCATGCATCGCCATACCTGGACTTTGTCACCAGCTAAGAGCACCTGGAAAGTGAGGCCGGCATGGCATGTGATGCCAGTGATTGAATGCTGGTCCCTGCGCTTGCTTAAGCAGACACTTAATCCATTGAGCTATCTTACTGGCCCTTGATGTCTTTAAAAAACAAATTTAATTCACAGGTCTTGTATTTGCATACAAGTTATAGCCTGAAAATGCAGACAAAGAATATTTGAAGTGATCTCCAGGAAAGGGGTACTGATGAAGTAAAATTTACTGCCATTCTGAGCCACAAAACCCTAAATACATTAAATGAAATCCTCCGTCAATGGAGTTGATTTAGATCGGGTTTTGGAAGGCAGTCAGCAGGCTATGTACATATTGTAGTAGTAGTAGGGAGGCTATGGAAGGAAGAGGATGCTGTGGATAGCAAAGGAATCACAGAACAGAAGCCTTGGTCATTTTTTTCCTCCTCTCATTTAAAAACTTGAAGAGGATTGATTTGTACAATGTTTTTCAGGTGAGGTGACATGAAAAAATCAATTTACCAAAAAATTAAGGAAGACAGAAGCATGTGAAAATGTATCTCTAAGTGCAGCTAAGATAAATAATAAATAAATTATCTGCCTGCTCTAAGACTGACTGTATTCTGTACATCTTCAGTATCTTTACTAAATATGTAAGTGCTAGTGATGTTGGTCCATTGCTATAAGCAGTAGCTTTAGTTTAATTCAAATCCTTTTAGCTTTAATGAATTATCACCCAGATCAACCTGTCTTGTGGATACAGTTTCTACAAAGGAACATGTGGTAAAATAATATTTGAAAAATATGTATAACATTTTTTATTAGTATATGTTTGCAGTACATAATGGTTATATTTATCATCAGGTATTGGCACATGTATGTAAGGCATCTTAATTCGTCTTACGTCTTTTCCTTTCCGTCTCTCCCCATTTCCTCTGTCTTTTGCTCTCTTCCCATTTATAGAAAATGTATTGTCCTATTTCCTATGATATATCTTTTATTTTGCTGTTTAAATTGATTTATAGTTTGAATTTCTTATATCGGAGAAATCACGTGATATTTGAATTTGCATGCCTGATTTAGCTTGCTTAACACTGTGGTCTCAAGATGGATCCATTTCTTATAAATGACCCAGATTTATCTTTCTTTATGTCAAAGTGTTGCTCAGTTGTGTATAACTACCTTATATTTTTTAAATTCATTCATCTGTTGAATGACGTACAAGATTTAGCTATCGTGAGTTCTGCTGCTGTAAATATGGGCGTGCCTGTATTATTGAAATACGTTTTTAAGACTTTTGGGAAGATCCCTAGAAGATGAATAGCCTGAAATTGTGCAGTGCCAGTGTTAAGAAAGTTTAAACTAGTAATTCACCTGTGTCATTTGCTCACAAGAAAGAGAGAAGAGTAATGAATATCTGTGTGCACAGCGTGGTCAGTGGGTATAAACTAACTGGAATACATTAGGAGTTGACATAAAGGGCACAGAAAATTTGATCTAGTCAAGTGCAAGGTTTTGGCTTATTGTGTGTGTGTAAAGGAATGCAGTCAGGGCCTTGACCTTGGCAGTCACTGTTAGCTACTTGAATAGTATTTTATGTCCGGCCTTAGCCTCTCAGTCCTGAACAGGTCTCCATTCCAAGAAAAAATTCTTCTCATGTTGTCATTTCAGAGAATTATTTTTAGGGTACTGTGCAATCACATGAAACATGTTGTAGCTAATACATTCCATGAATTTATGTCCGATAGAGTGTATAGATTTTCTACCCCTAAAAGGGGTATTTCTTTTTTTAATCATTAAATTTATTTGTATGGTTTATATATGCAGAATCATCAGATTTACTATATGGAAGTTGTACCTGTATGTGATATACCCCGATTATTTTTCCCCTTTTCCTTCCCCTCTCTTCTGCCCCTCTCCCCCTTATTTATAAAAGGTTTTGTTTCCACTACATCTTTCTTTCCTTTTCTTTTTTTTTCCTTCCCTGTTTCCTCCCCCTACTTAGTTCCTCTTCCTATTTGAATATTTTCTTCCTATTTTACAGTGGTTACTATACATTTTGGTCCTTATTTACACTTTCAGCTTCTCACACCAAAGAAACAATGTGATACTTACACGTATGTGTCTGATTTATTTCACTTAAATGGAGAAGGCTCCATTTAAGTGGGCATTTCCAAGGGACTAGGGAATTGTCCAGTCCCTGCACTTCCACATTCCTTGCACTGAAGCACCCAGTGTCCTTCCATTCTGTTTAAGAGGAACAGAAGTTTGGAGCCCTTGGTTTCTTTGTTACTCACTCTTCTCTGAGCTTGCCCTTTGAGTGTCCAATTGGTGTTTGCAATAACATGATACTTTTGCTGAGTATCTTGTCATTATGAGCCAAGGGAAGAGAAACGTGTCAAAAGGCCTCTGGGCAGAGTGTGGGGCCTCCCTTCCTTAGTGAAGGTTTTCCTTTCTGTTAGCTGTACTCTGTCACTCCAAGTGACTTAACTACATGTTCTCTTACTAAGCAAAGTTTTGAAATTACTGCTCTGTATCCCAAGGAATGTTTGTAGCACTTAGGAAAGTTAAGTTCAAGGAATGATTAAGACACCTAGATAGATTGGCATCAGGACCTTGATTCGAAAGTGCAAATGTGAAAGAATGATTTAGCTGAACAGCACCTTGATTTTGCAACAGACTTTTATGCTTGTGGATTTGACAGATTCTGCTCAGGCCCTTTTATCTGTGGTCTGGCAGCCCCCTTCCCAGCATCCTCTTCTTGCCATTTGATACCTTTTGTCTGTGACCTGGGCACCCAGGGTGTGTGGCTCAGCCTCTTGGAAGATCCTTTTCCCTCCCAGCTACCAGCTATGGTGCTGGTTGTCACTGCAGCTCTCGTGAAGCAACTTCTTTCCAAGCAGAAGTAGATTGCAGTTGTTCATCGAGTGCCTCATTAGGAGTGGGGGATGTAGCGCCAGGAAGGAGAATCCCTACTGGGAACCTCTGTGATCTTAGAGCCAAGAACAATTAAGAAATAGAGTGGAGGCTGATGAGCCCAGGGTATGGGTTGGGTAGGTTTACATTCATCCGTAATCTATGTCCAAATCTGCTTCTAAGTCTCAATCTCAGCATTTTATTGAATGGGAGCTTGAGATTAGTAGTAAAGCAATAGCCTATTGCTATATTAGTGCAGTGGCTTATACAGAATTGTTGTTAAATAGGAATTGAAAAAATGATGGAAAACAGTGGTAAGATACAAGGATGTTTATAAGGGAGCCATGCTCACTCCCTCTGAGAAGACAAAACAAAGGTTTGCATATATTTATATTACTTGGAAGGGATTTAGTAACTGTTCTGTTGTTTACTTATTTATTTATTTATTTATTTTTTTAGTACGTGTATATAGTATGGAATGTTTATATTCCTTGTGTAAAGTTGGCACATGTATGGAATACATCCCATTTCCCTTTTTCCATCCACTTTATGTCTATAAGCAGGTGCACCACCGTGGAAATCAGTATGGAGAGTCCTTAAAAGCTCAAAGCTAGACGTTTCGTTTGGACCGGCTACTCCCTTCCTAGTTATTTTCCCTAAAGAGTTAAAGACTTCACATTACAGAGATACAGCTCTGTCCATGTTCATAGCACAATGCATCACAACTCAGTCTTGGAAAGTGTACTTCAGATCATTGTCCTTTCTAGTTTACCCAGTGCCCCTGCAACACACTTGCTGCTGTAGTTATGGTTACTTGAAAGGCTGTGTCTTTCAACAAAACACGACTGTACAAAGATCTAGGTCAAGACTGGCATAAGTATGGATTTGAGTGTGTGTGTGCGCGCCCGCGTGTGCGTGTGCATGTGCGTGTGTATGTGTGTGTTTGTGTTTCATTGTGGGCGTTGGCAAACTATGCCAGCCAACCACATCTGACCTACCGCCAGTTTATACAGCCTGTGAGGTAATAGTGCTTTTATATTTTTAAATGGTTGCATTTTTAAGTGAGTTGTATACTTACTGCACAATATCCCTGATTTTGAGTCTTGGCCCGCAGGGCTTATTGCATTTACTAAAAAGCTCTTCTGGAGAAAGTTTGTTATACTTTGGTCTAAAGAATGATGTTACTGGCATTTCTCTTGATTTCAGTTTTGTTCAGCTCTTACTATTTCTAGTAATCAAAAGTAGTACGTTTTAATATAAATCTCTTTAATCTTTTCAGGGATCATGAATGGGGCATAAAGCATTTGCTGCAATGGGTTGAAGTCAGTCGGTTGTGTATTTTGGAAGTCTATAAGAGGAGAACTGCACAATACTCTTCTCATTTCATGGAGTTGTCTGTGGATTAATCTGAGGAACATTTCTGAAGTGTTTGCTTTGTTCACAGAATACTTTCAGTGCCTGTCCCCTCGTCTCTGTGCATGTTCAATACTTTTGAATGTGTCACAGAGTGAAACTCAGGTATGAGCTGATGTCCCTGCACATCAAATGCAGCAGCTATGGCAAGCCAGGGCAGACCTGCAGCCATGCAGAGTGGCTGGAGCTGTGGCAGGGCAGAGGCAGTTTTATTTATTTATTTATTTATTTTTTATTTATTTTTTTTCAACAGTTTAAGGTATCATTTACATACTATGCAATCTCCCATTCTGAGGGAATAATACAATGATTTTTAGTCCATATAGTACACATCCAGTTCTAAGAGGTAACATATCCATTTACTCTTCCTTCTCATCCCCTTTAATCTCTAATCCATTTTCTCCACCACTGCTAATCTGTTTCTTGTCTCAATAGATTTGTCTTTTCTGGAAATGGCACATACATGGACTTATCCAGTATGCGATATTTTGCTCCAGCTCCTTTCATCTGCCATACCATATCGTGTTTGAATTTCATGTAGCGCCGGCTCCTACCAGTCCTGGCTTTGAGTGGGTATAGATATACTACTTTTTGTGCCTCACTTCATCCTTGGTTGGAAATTTGGACTGTTCCTGCTGTTTTATGCTATGACTAACGCTGCTACGAGCATGTGTATGTAACTCTGCCTATGGACTTACATTTCTCTTAATGTAGATTTCCATTTCTCTTCAGTAGGCATTTCAAATAGAAATTTGGTAAATTACGGATCATATGGCAAATAAGTTTAACTTCCTAAGAAAATATTAAGCTATTTTCTTTCTTTCTTTTATGTATTTGGTACAGAGTCTCACTACGCAGCTCGGACTCATAGTGATCTTCCTGTTTTCAGTCTCCCAAGCTCTGGGATTACAGGCGTGTGCCATCACACTCAGACTCGGTGGCCAGCTCAGCGTGCCCAGGAGTAGGACCGGCATGGCATGCAGTCCCAGGGATCGAAACCTGGTCCCTGCGCCTGCCAAAGCAGGCGCTTAGTCTGCTGAGCTATCTTGCCAACCCAACTGAAACTATTTTCTAAAGCAGCTGCATGGTTTCATACTGTTACCAGCAGTGTGTGAAGGTTCTATTTGTTTTACATCATCAGATACTTTATTTTTCACTACAGCTATTCTTTTATATTTGAAGGGGTATCTTATTTAGATTTTTAAATTTCTTTCACCAGTAATGTATCCTTTCAAATAAATATTTCCCATAGATATTTTCTTGGGGAAAATATCTATTCAGATCCTTTACACATTTTTAAATTAGGGAGTTTTTTATATGGAGTTTCAAGGATTCTTTTTACATATTCTGGATCTAAGACCTTCATCACATATTTGACTTACAAATATTTCCCCTCATTCTTAGCTTGTCAGTTAATGGTGTCTTTTGAGTAATAACACATTGTGAAATATGAATCATGAATGCACAATGGAACTCATTTTTCACATTTTTCTTTGAATTATCATATTCCCAATCTGAGGCATCTAGGGTCTTTTGGAACTTCTTCACTGAAATAGTAGTAGGTTTAGGGAGCTTGCTGAGCTTCTCCAACATACCAGTAGTTGAGCTTCAGGTAGTGCTGCCTCTTTGGATAGTTTAAGTTGTGGATTCCTGCACAGTGCTAGAGCTCTGAGCCTTCCCAGGTTCGCCTGCTACCTATAAGCATTTACTTCCCAGCCTCCATTAAAGTATGGCTGAACAACGTGACTACAAGGGAAAGAAGTTGGCTGTATCCTCATGAAGCTTGAGTTTCAGCCTTTGAAAACCATCTAGAGTGGTGAGCAACACTTGAACAGCGGGCACTTCTTCTTTCTTCTCTCCCCCGCCACCTGTGCACCCATACCATGGATCCCTTCTAAAAATTTGTTTTCTCTCAAGTCTTCCCTTTGTGATATAAAAAATGATAAGACTGTAAGAAAAAAATATCAGGCAGTTAGGTGGCACAGTTGGTCCATGTTGACCTTGAGTACTAGAGAAGAGCGCAGACCCTCACTCTTGCACTTATGGGGCAGGAAACATGGAAAACTATTAGAGCTTTCTGTGTCTTATTTCACACCTCTAAAGTGGAAATGGTAACAGGGGAGAGGGAGGGGATAACAAAAGAGAAGAGAAGAGAAGAGAAGAGAAGAGAAGAGAAGAGAAGAGGATTGTGGGGAAGAACATGAGAAGTGCATGCAAGCATGAACATGGCAAATGCTTGGTAGGTATTAGCTATTCTATTTGTTGTTATTAAGTAGCAGTGCTGTTGCTTCAAAGCAGAGGCTTTCTTGTCAGGCATTCTGAGTGCCACCTTGTGTTTGGTTCTCAACGCCTCTATTTTCCGGCTGTTGATCTCAGACCTAGTGGTGTGTTCTCTGTGATCCATTTTCTCATCGAAGGGGAAAAGCCAAGCTGCCTACCAGTGTTGCTGTGATACATAAAATGGAATTGCACATGGAAACACACTTAACAGGGTCTGGCAAATAGCTACTTTCACTGTCGCTTGATTTTTCTTGTGAAGGAGCTATGATAAGCAATGACAAAGTAATCCTATAACCTTCTTCATGGGGAGAGAACACTACAGAAGTTGGAGAAAGAGAGAAGGCCTCGCGGAGAGTGCAGAGCGAAGCCTGCACAGCAGGCAGGTTTTGGACAGATGGTGAGGGGAGGTCAAGGCAGAGGCATTGCAAGAGTCTCACGCATTGCCCAGGAAAGACCAGAAGAGGAGGCCAGAAGTTGCTTGTAGAATGCCTCGAAGGCGAGACTGGACTCATCCGGATTCTCAGCCTGGCTTTATGTACATATGCAAAATTAGAGTCAGAAGCCACTGTATGAGCTCTGCAGATTTGAATGATGTGCACCTGTGGTAAGAAATTCTGATCCCTTGTGACACCCTTGCTTTCCCCTTGTCTTGTCTCTTGGTGGTGCTACCTGACTAACCTGAGGCTCCGCATGAAGGAGCTTTCAGAGCTATAGGGAATAACATTGTTCTGAAGCTCTCCATGGAGCAAAGAGAGACTATATATTTATTGTCACAGCCATCATATTCCAGATAAAAACCAGTAATTACAAGGAACCATGGGAGAGTCGCTTTGCTGCGTGGTGTGTCTCTGCCTTGAATTTCATAGTTCATGTGTCGTAGCAGAGTTATAAATACATTTTTATTAATTTGAATTGCTTTCCCATTCCTGTGTTTGACCATTTGAGATGGTTTTTGTGACCCATGTGCTACCATTCTAGCTGGAAGATTTTTATTTATTGTCTACCCACCTGTCCTTTCCTCATTCCCCTCCTCTCTCCTTTTTTGATTTTTAAAACTTAAAATAAAATTATTATTAAAACTTTGACGACATGACAGATGTGGTAATAAAATTGTGGCTTTGTGTTTACTGGTACAATTTTGTTGTCTTTTTTATTTAAAAGGAGAGGGAATTACCAAGAACAAACTCCATTCTTGTGTATAACCAAGTATATAAAATTCTTCCATGTAGTTGGTTAGGCCAGTCCGAGTTCTGAAGAGTACCAGAAAGGACCAGCTCCCTTCTCCTCTGGCTCTTTCTCCACACAGGGAGGGGCCTCTGTGCTCTTAATGGCAGTGCTGGGAACACTGATGCCCACCCCTGCTCTGTGTCCTGTCAAAATGTTCAGAAGATTCAGACACTGGGGGAGACGTCCGAATTCTGAGGATCTTTGTCTTAGATTTACTTGTTTTCTCTTGCTGGTCTCTTGCTTTTCTTCCCAACTGCTTCCTCATCTCTGCTTACCCAGAGAAGGGGCCGGCTGTGATGCCACTACCATCTTGATCTGATTTCCAGAAAGACCGAATTCGCTAGGCTTGTCCCCTATGACTTTAGGACAGGAGGAGCTTGAGATAGAGATTTTCTCCTGCGCTTGTCACAGGCTGGGACTACACACAGAGTATGTGAAAGTCTTAAAAAGAGGAAGCGGGCCTTGAATTTGCATCTGTAGCTCAGGAGAAAGCTTTGTAACTTGTCAGTATTCCTAGGGAGGAACCATGACCCATGCATAGTTATATTGTCAACAGTAGTAACGTGTCTCGGCATTTAATAAATCCTCAACCTTTTTTGCTTAATGAACAGCCATTTGGTTATTAACCAATTACAAGTAGGATTTCTTTGATTTTGCTTCTCTGGTTTTGTTGAGTAAATGTTTTATGAGAACTGAGCAAGGGTTCATTAGGTCATTAGAAAACAAGAGCGAGATTCTTAGGTCATTAGAAGACTAGAGGGAAGTTTTACCCAGGAAAATCTCCAGTCTTCAGAAACCCATTTTGTTCATCTGTCCGCCTTCCATGGCGCATTTACTCATGTATCGTGTCTTATTTGTAACACCACATTGCTATGGAAATTTAGAGCTATGCGTTTCACTTTCTAGCCTTACCAAATTTTATTCAGAACATTTCTAGAGCTGTTTGTCCTGTGTACAGATTTAATGGAGTAGCAAGCTCAAGGGGTTCTGAAACATTAATTATTAAACAAATTTAAAACTACGAACAAGGAGAAAAGAAGTCAATCAAATTTGGACTCATGTATAATAAAAAGCAATAAAAAATCAAATCAGTCACCTAGTGCCAAACTGCTTTATCAGCGTGAAAGCCTCCTCTGGCATCTGTATCTTATTTACATACATATGGGCACATCTGCCTTGGAGTCAGCTTCTAGTTTGGTAGTCTGTTTAGCCACTGACGCTGTTTCGTATATTTAACCATGAACTGAATTCAGAAATCCTTTATTGGGTGCATGTCACATACCAGATACTAGAAAATCATGGTGGTTAAGACATGTTGAGGGATCAAACCCTGGTCCCAGTATGCTGTGCTGGCCCTGCTCCTAGTCCAGGTGTTGTGGCGCATGTCTGTAATCCCAGTGCCAGGGAGGCTGAAAACAAGAGTCCAAGCTGGACTATGAGTCCAAGCTGCATAGTGAGACCCTGTATCAAATACATCACATTGAGAGAGAGAGAGAGAGAGAGAGAGAGAGAGAGAGAGAGAGAGAGAGAAAGAGAGACAGAGACAGACAGAGACAGAGACAGAGGTTGAACATTTGCTATGTGAAGCATACTGTTCTGTCTGCTTTACAAATACTGCTTTGTTTAATCCTCATTTTAATCTTTTGAAGCAGGTGTTGCTATCTTATTTTGAAGAAGAGATAGAAGCTAATGAAATTCCCCAGATCCCACAGTCTGTGTGAAAATCATAGATACAGAATTCCAGGTCAGGTGTGTGGGCAAAGCTTCCCAAGAGCTAGTCCTGGGCAAAAGATTTAAGACACATTTTTTTTTGTTTTAAACTCAGAAATGAAACCTCCAGTTGGTTTTTGTCTCTTAAAGGATAACTGTGATGTATGTTACCTTAATGGTAGAGCAGTATCTCATGGAGTAAGCACATTTGTCTTGGAAGATGAAGACCAGAGAAAGCTCTAGAAAGAGCTCATGAAGATGAGTTAATAAAGGAGAAAATTCAAGGTTAAAGTGAGGGGCCGGAGAGTAGGAAGATGAGTGGGAGGAGGGAAGAGGCAGAAGGGAGAAGGCATCAACATGGTTGTGGTCAGAGGTTACACAGTCATCCTAAAGAGTTGATCCCATGCTAGGCTAGGATAACAGTTGACTAGTGGTGCCCAGCTAAAGGAAGGTGGAATGGAGGTATAAACTGGAGGTATAAACTGCCCTTTATAGAAGACAGTGATCCGAGGCATAAGCTTGCCGAGAATTCTTAAAGCACAGGGTTACTGGGAGCACTGACCTCTGGACTGGCAAGACTTGTTCTTTGGTGACAGTGCATTAGATCTAGTCTAGCTGAACAGCGTTTCCTAAGATCACCAAGTGCTCTTGTTCTTTTCTTATTTTGCAAGGAACTTCCTGACTATTCTATGGATTTCTGTATAGATTTTCCTATAAAAAGAAAAACTCTTATTCGTGCCAAAGTACATGTTCTGGATTTCATCCCCATTTGTTTTCATTAGACTAATCACTGGGTAGCTGGTTTAGAAGTCTGCCTTTTGGTGGTGGTACTTGGATAATGCTAGGTCACTTCTCTGGGAAGAAAGACAACAGGGTGTGGTGGTCTAGGAAAGACGCAGAGGGAACCGAACAAAGGAAGTGTACTATGGAAGTACAGTAGTGTTTCCAAGGTAGAATTTTGGGATTTGATAAGTGATCCAACGAGTGTGTTGAATGGGAAGGAAGGCACAAGGAGGGGGTGCTAGGGAGAAAGTAGTATCCTTGACAGAGAGGGAAGGTGGAAATACAGTGAATTCCTAGGAGAAAGGTAACAAATGTATGAGTTTGAAGTTTGAGTCTTAAATGACTATGTTGATGCAGAAGTCCGATGTTGGGGTATCAAGGGGTGCAGAGCCATTCAGGGGCACATGATTGCAGAGCACATGGGCAGTGCTAACTTCACCTGAAAGGGCTCAAGATGGTGCTGACAGACAAGAACAGTCTGCACAAGAAGCAAGAGAGGCAGATTTGAGGCAAAGGGGAAAGAACCAATCAGCAGTACTGTAAGTAAGGCGAATGCCTCTTTCGTCAACTATGACACTAAACAAGACTTATATAACATAATACACTCAGACTGAAAATGTAATAATGGAAATGCCCGAAGTGTCTGGTTGCCCCCCCGGAAGAGAGATGTGAACTTGCTCAGGACCATCCAGAGAGCATCAGGCTGTGACTGCAGTGTCTCTGATGGGCAGGCCCATGCTTACCCGTTGTTCATGCTGCTTGTTATACCTTAAGTATAGTTTCTCTGTGAATATGTGTCTCGGTTCCCTTCTCATCACTGAGATGCAGTTCCGATGCCTAAGACTCTAAGGAGAATGGTTTGCTCTGCCTCAGTTTGTCGAGGTGTAAGTCCATGTTCAGCTGGCTCCAAGGCCAGGTGGCATGCAAGGAATATGGCAGAGGAGAATTGTTCATGGCATGGAAGGCAGCCAGAGGAGTCGGGGGAGAGGTCAAGGGCGAAGGAGGGGGTAGACCCTTCCCAGCTACGTCCCCGGTGACCACCTTCTCCAGCCAGGCTTCACCTCCCAACCTCTCATTTAGCTGTAAACTCATCAGTAGACGAATCCACCCATGAATCTCACATCTCCATGATTGAATAAGCTTTCCCAGCCCCCCTGTGATTGCAGGAGGCTTTGGTAGGATGTCTGTACATCAGCTGCCATGCTCGCCATGTTCAGGTAGCTAGTGCCAGATGTCACGATGCTCGTTTCAAGTGGGCAGCTCAGTTTCCGCTGTCTTCTTACACTCGTAGCGACCAGTAAGGCGCCGGGTACCATGAGGTCCTGAGGAGGGTTGCACCTGCTGTTTGGGCAGCTTAGTTCAGGTGACCTAAATTGTCAGCCAGCAACGTCCTTGTGTGTTGTAACTGGGATAGGATTTGCAAAAGGCGTATGCTCTTGTGCGAGAGTCCAAATTGACATGGTTGAGAAAATTCTCCTCAGTGGCAGATTGCCAGTCTGATTCTAGCCCTCTCCTAACAGCATTCTGGCTGCCAAGAGGAATTGTTAGTTATTATTCACATGCTACATGGCTATATTTGTTTCTAGTCTTTTCAACTGGAAGATCCTTGATGTACAC
>PVKN010013457.1:0-19929 GCA_004027915.1 Capromys pilorides | reverse complement strand
CTTTTCTTCATTTGTTCCCCTATTTGAGATGCCATTAATTTAGATATGTCTTTTTTTACTTCAAGGGTTATTTCTGTTCTTATTTGTTCCACACATTTCTGCAATTGTTTTCCCACCTCAGATTCTATTAATTCACGGATTTTTTTTTATTTCAGAAGTTATCTCTGATCTGAGTTGCTCTATAATTTTCTGTAGTTTTTGGTCTATCTCAGTTTCAGAGTCTTTGGCTGCATGATTCTCGTTTTTTTCCATGGTATCATCTCCTGTGTTTAATTTGGGTGGGTTTGGGCCCTGTGATTGCATCTTACTCCTTGCTGTTATCATTTTGTATGGCAGTGAGCTATGTACTTTGGTGAAGTTATGCTGTTAGCGACTATGGGGGTTTGTTCTGGATCCACCCAGCTTGTTCCCCTCCAGTGGTGCCTGGCTGTGAGTGGCACCTCAGTTCACTGGCTGCTGTGAGGCCTTGTGGGTCTGAACTGTGGGTGGAGTCAGAGTTTTGGAGTTGAGTCCAAGGATGGACGCAGGCTGAGGGTCCTTACTGGGCTGGCACAAGGCCAGAGGGGTTGGTGGATAGGTTCGGGACTATAGTTCAGCTGGGCTTGTGCAGGGAGTGGAAGCAAGTTTCAGAGATCCTTACCTGGCAGGTGTGCTGGTCAGACCAAACAGGGGATGGGCTACAGGCGCAGCGCCGGACTGGTGCAAAGAGCGCCCCGGACCAGCGTCAGTGGCAGATGAGCCCTAGGCATGGCGCGGGCCCGGCGTCAGCTGCAGATCTGTAATTTTGAAAGGAAGAGTATCCCAATTGTTTGAAAACATGCAGTTTGGTAAGTAAAATCATTTGTGAAGTTGCTTCACTTTGAACTATTACTACTGAGAAACTGCACAAGTGTTCTTTCTTTCCCATTCATTCTAATGGGTGCAAGGGCGGTAGAGGTACTTGCTAATCTCTCATTCCCTGAGAATACCGCAGGGATTCTGCTCTGTGCTTTCTGTTTCTACCAGTGAATTCTTCTCACAGAGCAGCCAGCCAACCCTCACAGTGTTGGTGGAGGGAGAAACACCAAAGCATTTTCTCCAATTTACCTATACATAGAACCCCATCTGTAAAATCCCTTTGGGTACATATGTAATTCTGAAAGGAGCAGTGTGTCACATGTTTCAAAGCATGTTGCTTGGTGAGTAAAAGCATTTGTGAAGTTGCTGCACTTTCAACTATTACTACTGGGAAACTGCACAAGTGTTCTTTCTTTCCCATTCATTCCTATGGGTGCAATGGCGGTACACATACTTGCAACTCACTCAATTCCTTAGAACAGCACAGGAATTCTTTTGTCTGCTTTCTGTTTCTAACCGTGAATTCTACTTACAGAGCAGCCAGCTACACTCCACAGTGTTTGTGAAGGTAGAAACATCAAAGCCTTTTCTCCGCCTTAGGTATACACAGAACTCCAGCTGAAAATTTACTTTGGATGCGGATGTATTTCTCAAAGGAACAGTATCCCAATTGTATCAAAGCATGCAGTTTTGTGAGTAAAAGCATTGTGAAGTTTCTTCCCTTTCAACTATTACTGCTGAGAAACTCTACAACTGTTCTTTCTTTTCCATTCATTCTTATGGGTGCAAGGCCCATAGAGCTGCTTGCTAATCTCTCATTCCCTAAGAATACCACAGGGATTCTGCTCTTGCTTTGTTTTTCCAGCAGTGAATTCTTCTCACAGAGCAGCTAGCCAAACCCCACAGTGTCAGTGAAGGGAGAAACACCAAATTATTTTTTCCCATTCACCTATATACAGAACCCAAGCTGAAAATTCCTGTTGGGTACGGATATAATTCTAAAAGAAACAGTATGCCAAGTGTTTCAAAGCATGTTCTTTGTTGAGTAAAAACATTTGTGAAGTTGCTTCACTTTCTATTACTACTACTGAGTAACTGTCCAAGTGTTCTTTCTTTCCCATTCATTCTTATGGGTTCCCTTGCCATATAGATTCTTGGAAATCTCTCATTCCCTAAGGAAAGCACAGGGATTCTTCTCTGTGATTTCTGTTTCTCCCAGTAACTTCTTGTTGCAGAGAAACCAGCTAAGCTCCACAACATCTTTGAAGCTACAAATACCTAAGCTGTTTCTGCGCTTTGGCTAAACATAGAACTCCAGATCAAAAGTCATATTCGATACAGATGTAATTCTCAGAGATTAGTATCCCAACTGTATGAAACCATGTCATTTTGGTGAGAAAAAGCATTCGTGAAGTTGCTTCTTTTCCACCTATTACAACAGAGAAACTCACAATGATTCTTTCTTTCCCATTCATTCTTATGGGTGCCAGTGCGGTGGTGACACTTGCAAATCTCTCATTCCTTGTGAACAGTATGGGGATTCTGCTCTGTGCTTTCTGCTTCTCACTGTGAGTTCTTATTACAGAGAAGCTAGCTGAGCTAAACAAATTGGTGAAGCTAGAAACACCAAAGCTTTTTCTCTGGTTTAGCTAAACACAGAACTCCAGATGAAAATTCGCGTTACATTCGGATGGAATTCTTCGAGGTCGGTATCCCAAGTGTATAAAGCACGTGGTTTGGTGAGAAAAAACATTTGTGAAGTTGCTTCTTTTCCAACTATTACTACAGTGAAACTGCACAAATGTTCTTTCTTTCCCATTCATTCTTATGGGTGCCCAGGTTGTAGAGAAACTTGCAAATCTCTCATTCCCTAAAAACAGCATGGGCCTTCTGCTCTGTGCTTTTTGTTTCTCACAGTGAGTTCTGTTTGCAGAGAAGCCAGCTAAACTCCACTACGTCGTTCGAGATAGAAACACCAAAGATCTTTCTCTGGTTTATGTGAACCGAGAACACCAACTGATAATTCACTTTACATTTGGATGGAATTCTCAGAGGTCAGTATCGCAATTGTATAAAGCATGCAGTTTGGTGGGAAAAAACATTTGTGAAGTTTCTTTTTTCCAACTATTACTACTGAGAAACTGCACAAGTGTTCTTTCTTTCCCATTCATTCTTAAGGGTGCAAGGGCGGTAGAGTACTTACAAATCTCTCATTCCCTAAGAAGAGCACAAGGATTCTGCTCTGCGCTTTCTGTTTCTCACCATGAGTTCTCATTGCAGAGAAGCCAGCTAAGCTGCAGAAAATCGGCGAAGTTAGAAATACCAACACTGTTTCTCTGGTTTAGCTAAACACGCAACACCATTTGAAAATTCACTTTCATACTGATGAAATTCTCTGAGGTCAATATCTCAAGTGTATAAAGCATGTGATTTGGTGAGAAAAAGCTTTTGTGAAGTTGGTTCTTTTTCAACTATGACTAAAGAGAAACTGCCCAAGTGTTCTTTCTTTCCCATTCATCCTCATGGGTGCAAGCGTGATAGAGATACTTGCAAATCTCTCATTCCCTAAGAACAGCAAAGGGAATCTGCTCTATGGTTTCTGTTTCTCACAACTATTTCTTGTAGCAGAGAAGCCAGCTAAGCTCGACAACGTCCGTGAAGCTAGAAACACCAAAGTTGTTTCTCCCGTTTCGCTAAACACAAAACTGCAGCTGAAAATTCTCTTTAGATACGGATGTAATTCTCGGTGGTCAGTATCCCAAGTGTATGATAGTATGCAGTTTGGTGAAAAAAAGCATTTGTGAAGCTTCTTCTTTTCCAACTATTACTACAGAGAAACTGCACAAGTATGCTTTCTTTCCCCTTCATTCTTATGAGTGCAAGGGCGGTAGAGATCCTTGCAAATCTCTCATTCCCTATGAACAGCACAGGGATTCTGCTCTATGCTTTCTGTTTCTCACTGTGAGTTCTTATTACAGAAAAGCCAGCCTTAGCTGGACACCATGAGGGTCCAACTTTGGAAAAAGTTATTTTGGACTTTATGTCCTGGCTTCTTGCATGCACTTGTTAGTCACTAGTTTGAACCCTTTTACTTTCCGTAGCATATTCTTCTGACTTCCACTTCTATCACAACGTCTGTTAGGAAGGAGGAGAACGCTGTGGAGACCAGCAAAGAATGGTAGGTCTGGAATACTGCAGTCAGTGTAAAAGGCTTTGTGCTGAGCTCTGACTTTGTAATGGGCAGATGCTATCAGCACACTTCCACTCCTGTCTCTGACTGGCACATTTTGTGTTATATCTGTTGCTCTCACAGGTGTTATGTTATATCTGTTACTGGTATTAGATCTGCTCCTGTGGCACATTTGGTCTTATATCGGTTCCTTGTGTTATAGGTGTTCCTCTAGTGAAGCCCTTACTAGAACAATGAGCACAATGCGGAAGCCATTGTGGAGCTTATCTGGCTTTTCTCCAGGTAGAGCGCCAGGTAAGAAGCACAAGGGGCAATGGAGAATCTCTGTGGTTTATCTGGGAAACTGAAGTTTTACAAAGATCGATAGGTCCTGATTTCCCACAGAAATCTATGCCAAAGAGTGTCTCAGTCTGCAGTTTTCCCATAGAAATAGCTGCAAAGGCAGTAACCTCAGCAATACGTTTGCTTAGCAAACTGCGTGATTGGACACTCTTGGGATATTGGAGCTCTGTGAAGCACATCTCTTTCAAAAGTGACTTCATCCAGTGTCTGGTGTTTTGTTGTATGTGAGAAACAGCTTTAGTGTGTCTGGTATTTGATATATTTTGTTGTCTTGGTGGGATGCCGACGGTCAGCACATAGTAAAAATACCACGTGTCATCTTGCCCTGAGGACAGTGGTCCATACAGTTTATGAATTTGGATGCATTCCTGGGCTGTTGTGCACTCTGAGCCATGTGGGTCCATTATTGCGATACCTTATTTTGGACTTTATCTCCTGGTCTCCTGCCCGCACACATTATCCACTAGTTTGGACACATTTTCTTTCTGTAGCAGATTCTTCTGCCTTCCTTGTCAGACACGACTCGTCAGCCTCCATTTGGGACACTTCTTTCTGTAGCTGATTCTTCTGCCTTCCTTTTCAGTCACAATGTCTGTTAGGAACCAGGAGAACGCTGTTCAGACCAGCAAAGAATGGTAGGTCTGGAATGATGCGGTCAGTATGAAAAGCTTGGGACTGAGGTCTGACTGGAGAATGGGCAGTTGCTCTCAGCACACTTCCACACCTGTTTCTGACTGGCACATTTAGTATTATATCTGTTTCTCTGGCACGTGTTGTGTCATATCTCTCACTGGTATTAGATCTGTTCCTCTGACACATTTGGTCTTATATCATTTCCCTGTGTTATATGTGTTCCTCTAGTAAAGCCCTGACTAGAATAGTGTGCACAATGCCTAAGCCGTTGTGGAGCTTATCTCACTTTTCTCCAGTTAGAGTGCCTTTAAGAAGCACAAGCGACAATGGAGAATCTCTGTGCTTTATGTGGGGTGTGGGAGTTTTATAAATATCTGTAAGTCATGATTTCCCACAGAAATCCATGTGATAGAGTTTCTTGGTCTGCAGTTTCCCTATAGAAATAGCTGCAAAGGCAGTAACCTCAGCAATACGTTTGCTTAGCAAACTCCATGA
This sequence comes from Capromys pilorides, assembly GCA_004027915.1. Classification (NCBI taxonomy): domain Eukaryota; kingdom Metazoa; phylum Chordata; class Mammalia; order Rodentia; family Capromyidae; genus Capromys; species Capromys pilorides. The sequence continues at coordinate 14,432 of PVKN010013457.1, read as the reverse complement.
TTAGATACTCTTGGAATATTGGAGCTCTGTGAAGCACATCTCTTGCAAAATCGACTTCATCCAGTGTCCAGTGTTTTGTTGTATGGGAGAAACAGCTTTAGTGTGTGTGGTAGTTGATATATTTTGTTGTCTTGGTGGGATGACAATGGTCAGTACATAGTATCAATACCATGTGACATCTTGCCATAAGGACAGTGATCGATACATTTTATGAATTTGGCTGCATTGCCTGGCGGCTGCACACTCTGAGCCATTTGAGTGCTCATCGTCAGAATAACACAGTTTGGACTTCATCTTTTCGCTTCCTACACAGACTGGTCATCCTCTAGTTTTTGACCCTTCAACTTTCCGTAAGATATTCTTCTGTCCTCCTTTTCAGGCACAACATCAGTTAGGAACCAGGGCGAAGCAGTTCAGACCAGTTAAGACTTGTAGAGATCAAATACTGCAGGTATTAAAAATGGCTTGTTCCTGAATTCTCAGTGGGTAGTGTGCGGATGCTCTCAGAAGACTTCCCCACCTGTCTCTGACTGGCATATTTTGTATTATATCTGTTCCTCTGGCACATGTTGTGTTATATCTGTCAGTTGCATTATATCTTTTCCTCTGGCACATTTGATGTTATCTTGGTTCCTTGTACTATATGAGTTCCTCTAGTGAACCTTGAGGAGAATAGTGTGCACAATGCGAAATTCATTGTGGAGCTTAGCTGGCTTTTCTACAGTTAGAGCTCCCTGTGAGAAACTGCAATGACAGAGCAGAATCTCTGTGCTTCACCTGGGGAACGAGATTTTTACAAATATCTAGAAGTCCTGAGGTCCCTCAGGAATGAATGCGAAAGAATGAATCACTCTGCAGTTTCCCTGTCAAAATAGCTGAAAAAGCAGCAACCTCTGCAATACATTTGCTTAGCAAACTGCATGCTTTGACACTCTTGGCATACTGGAGCTCTGTTAAGTACATCTCTTTCCAAAGTTAACTTTCTGCCTATGTATGGTGCTGTGCTTTATGGGAGAAATGGCTTTGGTGTTTGTAGTGTTCATACTTTGTGTCAGCTTGCTGTGATGACGGTGGTTGATACATTTTATCAGTTTGGCTGCATTGCCTGGCTGTTGCACACTCTTATCCATGAGGGCCCAGTGCCAGAATAACTCAGTTTGTATTTTATCTCCTGGCTCCCTGCACAGAGTATTCAGCCTCCAGTTTGGACCCTTGGCTTTCTGTAGGAGATTCTTCAGTTTTCCTATTCAGGCATGGCTCATCAGCTGCTAGTTTTGACCGAGCAGCTTTCCTTAGCTGATTCGTGTGCCTTTCCTTTAAGTCACAATGTTTGTTAAGAACCAGGAGAATTCTATTCAGACCAGCATAGAACAGTAGGGATGGAACACTGCAGTCAGTATAAAGGCTTGGGACTGAGGTCTGCCTGGATAATGTGCAGATGCTCTCAGCACACTTCTCCATCTGTCTCTGACTGACATATTTTGTGTTATATGTGTTCCTCTGGCACATTTTGTGTTATATTTGTCACTTGTATTAGATCTTTTCCTCTGGCACATTTGTTCTTATATTGGTTCCTTGTGTTATAAGCGTTCCTCTAGTGAAGCCCTGACTAGAATAGTGTGCACAATGCGTAAGCGATTGTGGAGCTTATCTGGCTTTTCTCCAATTAGATCACCTTGTTAGAAGCAGAAGCAACACAGGAAAATCTCTGTGCTTTACCTGGGGAATGGGAGTTTTACAAATATCTAGAGGTCATGACTTCCCAACAGAAATGCATGAGAAACAGTGGATCAGTCTGCATTTTCCCTGTACAAATAGCTGGAAAAGTAGCAACCTCCACAATACGTTTGATTAGCTAACTGCGTGCTTTGACACTCTTGGTTTACTGCAGCTCTGTGAAATACATCTCTTTCAGAAGTGACTATTCAGCCAGTATATGGTGTTTTGCTGTATGGGAGAAATGGCCTTGGTGTGTGTAGTGGTTGATACATTGTGTCATGTTGGCAGGATGATGATTGTCAGTCCATGTTATCAATACCTTTTGTCACCTTGCCGTGATGATAGTGGTCGATACATTTTATCAGTTTGGCTGCATTGCCTTGCCGTTGCACACTCTGAGCCATATGAGGACCCTACACCAGAATACCTCAGTTTGGACTTTATCTCCTGGCTTCCTGTACAGACTTGTCAGCCTCTAGTTTTGGACCCTTCGCTTTTCTGTAGCATATTCTTCTGCCTTCCTTTTCAGGCACAATATCTGTTAGGAACCAGGAGATACTTATTCAGAGCAGTAAATCCAGTATGTAGTACAAACAGCTTGGGACTGAATCCTCAGTGGGTAGTGTGCAGATGCTCTCAGAAGACTTCCCCACCTATCTCTGACTGGCACGTTTTGTGTTATATCTGTTGCTCTGGCACATCTTATATCTGTCAGTTGTATTATATCTTTTACTCTGACACATTTGATATTATATCGGTTCCTTGTATTATATGTGTTCTTCTAGTGAAACCATGACTAGATTAGTTTGCATAACACAAAAGACGTTGTAGAGCTTAGCTGGTATTTCTCCAGTCAGAGCTCCCAGTTAGAAGCAGAAGCAACACAGGAGAATCTCTGTGCTTTATCTGGGGAAGGGATAAACCAAAGATCTATAGGTCCTGAGTTCCCACATGAAGAATGTGAAAGAATGGATTGCTCTGTAGTTTCCCTGTATACACAGCTGCAAAAGCAGCAACCTCTGCAATACATTTGCTTAGCAAACTGTGTGCTTTGACACTCTTGAGATACTGGAGATCTGTGAAGTACATGTCTTTCAAAAGTGACTTTTCAGCCAGTGTACAGTGTTTTGCTGTATGTGTTTGTGCTTTAGTGTGTGTTGTGGTTGATACATTGTCATCTTGGTGAGATGCCGGTGGTCAGTCCATATTATCAATACCTTGTGTCAACTTGCTGTGATAAAGTAGTCGATACATTTTATCAGTTTGGCTGCATTGCCAGGCTGCTGCACACTCTGAGTCATGATGTCCCAGCACCAGAATAACTCAGTTTGGACTTTATCTCCTGGTTTCCTGCACAGAATTGTCAGCCTCTAGTTTGGACCCATCGGCTTTCTGTAGCATATTCTTCAACCTTCCTTTTCAGGCATGACATGTCAGCATCTAGTTTCGACCCTTCTGCTTTCTGCAGCAGATACGTCTCTCTTCCATTTCAGACACTACTCGTCAGCCTCTAATTTGGACCCTTCAGCTTTCTGTAGCTGATTCTTCTGCCTTCCTTTTCAGTCACAGTGTCTGTTAGGAACCAGGAGAATGCTGTTCAGACCAGCAAAAAATGGTAGGTCTGGAATGCTGTAGTCAGCATGAAAGGCTTGGGACTGAGGTCTGCCTGGATAATGTGCAGATGCTCTCAACACCCTTCCCCACCTGTCTCTGACTGGCACATTTTGTGTTATATCTGTTTCTCTGGCTCGTGTTGTGTTATATCTGTCACTGGTGTTAGATCTTTTCCCCTGGCACATTTGGTCTTCTGTCGGTTCCTTGTGTTATAGGCGTTCCTCTAGTGAAGCCCTGACTAGAATAGTGTGCACAATGCGTAAGCCGTTGTGGAGCTTATCTGACTTTTCTCCTGTTAGAGAGCCTTGCAAGAAGCACAAGCAACACTGGAGAATCTGTGTGTTTTACCTGGGGAATTGGAGTTTTACAAATATCTATAGGTCCTGACTTCCCACAGAAATCTATGCAAAAGATTGGCTTGGTCTGCAGTTTCCCAGTACAAATAGCTGGAAAGGCAGTAACCTCCACAATACATTTGCTTAGAAAACTGAGAGCTTTTACACTCTTGGGACTTTGGAGGTCTATGAAGTACATCTCTTTCAAAAGTGACTTTTCAGCTGGTGTATGGAGATTTTTCCATATTGGCGAAATGGCTTTGGTGTATTTAGTGGTTGATACATTCTGTCTTCTTGGCGGGATGCCTGTGATCAGTGCATAACATCAATACCTTCTGTCAACTTGCCATGATGATAGTGGTTGATATATTTTTCAATTTGGCTGCATTGCCTGACTGTTGCCCACTCTGAGCCATGAGGACCCTGTGCCACAATAACTTAGTTTGAACTTTATCTCCTGGCTTCCTGTACATACTAGTCAACCTCTGGATTGGACTCCTCAGCTTTCTGCAGTAGATTCTTCTCCCTTCTTTTTCAGACATAACTCATCAGGCTCTAGTTTGGACTTTTCAGCTTTCTGTAGCACATTATTCTGCCTTCCTTTTCAGTCACATCATCTGTTAGGAAACAGGAAAATCCTGTTCAGACCAGTAAAGACTGGTAGGGATGGAACACTGCAGTCAGTATAAAACCCTTGGGACTGAGTCCTCACTGGGTAGTTTGCAGATGCTCTCAGCACACTTCCCCACATGTCTCTGACTGGCACATTTAGTGTTATATCTGTTCCTCTGTCACATCTTGTGTTATATATGTCACTTGTATTATATCTGTTCCTCTGGCACATTTTATGTTATATCTGTTCTTTCTATTCTATCTTTTCCTCTGTCACACTTGGTGTTATATCAGTTCCTTGCATTATACCTGTTCCTCTAGTGAAACCCTGACTAGAGTAGTGTGCACAGCTTTCCAGATGTTGTGGAGCTTAGCTGGCTTTTCTCCAGTTAGAGCTCCATTTTAGAAGCAGAAACGAGAGAGCACAATCTCTGTTCTTTATCTGGGGAACAGGAGCTTTACAAATATCTGTAGGTCCTGAGTTCCCATAGGAATGAATGCAAAAGAATGAATCGCTCTGCAGTTTCCGTGTACAGATAGCTGGAAAATCAGTCACTTCACAAATGCATTTTCTTAGCAAACTGCACCTAGCTGAGTCTGGCTGCTGTCTTCACCTTGTTCCTGCTGCAGCTGGGCTCTGCATGGCTCAGGCGGTGGGGATGGTGGGCAGTGTCCAAGCTCTGATATCTGATGAGTCTGGGGAAGAGATCGCTCGCTGAGAGCGATCCTACCTGTGGTTCTGGATGCCCGGGCGTTGTGGACATTGGGTGGGGTTGAAGTTCTGTTGGCTGATGGGTCTGGGGAGGAAAACGCTGGCTGAGAGAGTTCAAAGGCATTGTTCAAATAAGATTCTGAACTTATGAGCTGCAGTAAATACAGAGAGGTCGTGAAATTTAATGGATAATTAGAAAGGGAATTGCTATACAGGTCAGAATCAGAACATCGCTAGAGCCTGAGGAGCGCACTGTTCTCTGCTTGAACCTCTTGACTTTGTCCCTTAGAGTGCTTACTCGGCCACCAGGTGGCGCTCTTGCTTAGAATTACAGGTACAGTAATTGCAATTTTCAGATGAAGAAGTGAGCATAGTTTTGCAATAAATTCAGAACCTATGCAGTAATACTAAATCTATGCAGCAGTACCATGTCTAGCCTTCTACCATTATATGTACATTGCCTTACATGTTTCACCTGGTTCAGCTTGTCACTATAGAAATTGCAAGCTTGGTAAAATTTATATATAAAAGTTCAAGAAGAAAAATATTTTAAGGTTTCATAAAAAATGAAATTCTTTATTGGAAAACTTGATTCAGGAGGTCGGCAAAATAGCTCAGTGGTCTAAAGGGCCTGCTTAGCAAGAGCAGGGACTGCAGCTTCATCCTCATCGCTGGCAACATGCCAGCAAGCCTAACATACACACACACACACACACACACACACACACACACACACACACAAACTTCATTTAAAAAAAGCCCCCTGTAAGCCCTGTACTAAATACAAAGAAAGAAAGAAGAAAGAAAGAAAGAAAGAAAGAAAGAAAGAAAGAAGAAAGAAAGAGCTCAGGGTCTCACTACATGGCCCAGACTCATAGTTATCTTCCTATTTTCAGCCTCCCCAGCGCTGGGATTACAAGCATGAACTACCACACCTGGTCTTGGTGGCCGCCATGGCCCGTGGTGCAGGTGTCCAAACCCCTGTCCCTGTGCTTGCCTGAGTAAACACTTAGATCACAGAGCTGCCTTGCCTGCCCAATATAAAATATTTTAATGCAACTTTTCCCCAATGTGATCTGTCAAACATTTAATTCATAGTATTTTGTGTCATTTTAAGGTTAACTAACAGTAAAATTAAGAAGAAAAGTGTACAGAATAAAAATGTAGTTTTCTAATTCAGAAAGCTTCTATATCCTTGAATGAAAAAAGTCCACATTTCATTAAAAATGTTGAACTTAATGTTTGTTAGAAAATACTTGAATTTTAGTTTTAGTTGACATAGGTTGCTGTAGTTATGCATATTCATATATGCTATAGCACATCACTAGATCTAATTTTAGCTCTTTTTGCACTTGTTTGTTCAAAATTCAGACAATGAAGCCCATATCAAAATGCCTATTTCCCTATGATTTTCTCCTGAGGTACAACTTGTAAACAATAAGGTACATATCTCTCCAATTACTGGGCATGTACTAGTAAAAACTGATACTGAGTTATACCCTCATACTGGCTAAATACTCTAACTTTATATCAAGGCAAGGATATATCTTGGTACTTACCAGAGCATCCAAAATTTTTCCACATCATCATTAACTCTTTAATTAAACCATCAGTAATGCATGCCTTAGATGTTATTGTTGGTCTAGGGGTGGAGATCCACCACATAAGTGCCTGTCTGGTAAGCCCAAAGTCCTGAGTTCAATCCTCCATACCAAAGAAAGAAAGAAAGAAAGAAAGAAAGAAAGAAAGAAAGAAAGAAAGATGTTATTACTCATTTTAGTTTAGATAAAGGTCATCTAACCTGAAATGCTTTCACATCAGAAGTAGCAAAGTGGTTTTTCAGGGCTCTCAGCTTGTGATGGCATTTTGCAGTGCCCTGGCCCAAAAAGCTGTCTTGGGTCCTGGGCTGTGTGGCACTGTCTCCCATTTGGCCTCTCAGCTGCTGTGCAGCCTGATTATCCCTGTGCTCGTGCACCAAATTTGTGAGAAAAATGCTTGTGGTCATGCTGACTCAAAGTTTGTTACTTTGAATTTTTTTAAAAGTACTTTTATACTACAAGCTTATAAATGAAACTTGTCTACATTTAAGTACTTGCACTGATGGTGCAGAATATGTAACTGAATGCATTTTGATAGAGACAAAAATCTAATCAGATGACAGGCATGGCTACAGATCTGCAGTCCTTTGATAGTCTACATACATGAAAGGATTTATTTTCCACTCGTTAAAATGCTTGCCATAAACAATGAAGTAACTGTCCATCATAGTTATGCCTTAAATTTTAAAGCTTTGTTACAGTGAAAGTCTCCTGGCCATTAACACCCTCAAATGCTCCCTCTACTTTGGACACACTTGCTCTGTTCTACTTACTACTTCATGAAGCAGTGCTGCAAGTCCTGCTCTGTGAATGTTGGTGGGATGAGACGGAAAGCACGGTGAAAGCTGCTGCCGAGTGCACAGAGCTAGAAGGCAGCCTCCTAAAACACGACAGTGTGTCTTCATCTCATTCAGTGGACCTGGTACCTTGTGACTTCTGGGTCTTCCTCAAAGTCAAAAGGACAGGAAAAGTGGACATTTTGAATGGGTTTACAACACTGGGGCAGCAACAACAGCAAGATAAAGGACTTGCAGAACTGGTTCAGCAAGTGTGAATAACTATGAGATAAGCACGTTGGAAGGGCGGGGGTGGGTATTGTGAGGGAGTTCATGGCACCACATCCATTACTGTTACAAATTTTTTTAGTTACACATTCCCCATATTTTTCAAATGTGCCATAAATCTATATGCACACATATGTATGTATATATCTTACATGTATTTTGTTCATTTATGAACGTGAACACGGGTTTGGTTTGGTTTTGCACTGAGGATTGAACACAGAGCCTTTGCACTAAGCTGTATCATCAGCCCTTTTTCTGTTTTTTTCATTTTGAGACCAGGTCTCACCAAGTTGCCCAGGCTGAACTCAAACTTGTAACCCTCCTGCCCCAGGCTCCCAGGTGCTAACCCTTGGAGAGCAGGTTCCCCAGTCATGCTCATGTGGATGTTCCTGAGGAGAAGAGACAGTCTCTTGTATAACCACACGGCAGTTTGTCTGCAATCCACGTGGCAGTCTTGTCAATTGTTCAGTAACTACATAGCATCTTTTCCCCCGTTCAAAGTCTAATTGTATTGTTTTAATATGTAGAACATTAATAGTTCAAATGTGCTCTCAAAAGCCTGCTCGCTTTCCTATCCCTTTTATGTCATCTGTTTTCCTCTCTACATTTCTTTTTGCCCAGATAAGCACAATTGTGTATATTTTAATTTCTCCTTTCTTACACAAAAGATTTTATGCTATACTCAGTTATATCTTGGTGCATTTTAGGTACATGTAATAATCACATTCATTGTATGTTGTTGTACCTGTAACGTGATATAACTTGATTCTCTTTCTTTTTCCCATTCTTGCCATTGCTTCATAAGCAGATCTTCTTCACTTCTTTATAGCTTTATGGTACACCATTGAGTTTAAGTATGATTTTTCCTGTTTGCCTCATGTATTTGTGCATTTTGGTAGTTTCAGTATTTGTAATTATTAACAACTACTGCAGCACTAGTTGTTGTCAGTGCTTTTATATTTTGGAAGTGTGTCCTCCAAGAACATTCTCAGGGGTGTGGCAGTTGAATAAAAGGGAAAGGTCTGTGAAGTTTTGCTCAGTACTGCCAAGTCCCCGCTGTCGGGGTGGGTGCCATTTTGTAGTGCACCCTGAAGGCTGCCTGTTTCTCCCCAGCTTTGCCATCAGAACGGGCTGTCCAGCTTCTGACTGCCACATTAACAGATCACAAATGCTATCTCAGTGTAGCTTTAGTTTGCATGCATTTCTCTTAAAAGAATTTTAAAAATAAGTTTCAGGACTTATTGAGCAATAGCTTATTAGTGTACCTTGTTCATCTTCTTATGACTTTTTTGTCCCTTTTTTTTCTCGAAACTTTTTACCTTTGAAGCCTATTATAAAATGTTTTTCTAGTTTGTTTATATTATGATTTTATTTAATTTGCAGAGAAATTGTTTTCCATGTAGTCAAATTTTTATTTTCTTTTTTTTGCATCTGAACTTCAGTTTTGTTCTATAAGTGGTATCCTATGAATCAAAGTTCTGTTAATGAGTAAGTATTTGCATTTTATAATTTTATAATTGGACTTTTATTCAGTTTATCAGTAGCAATTAATATTTCTGTATCCTAAAAAAAGGGTCCTGTTTGAGAAATCAGTCCTATCCTAACATCATAAAGGTTGTTCAGTGTTATTTTCCAGAAGTTTGTCATTAGCCCAGCTCTACTCTACAACTAGGGATTGATTTTTGTGCTTGTGATTTTGGCAGGTTTACATTTCAGTCATTTTGTTCCATATAATAATGCACTTGCTCAACACTTCATAGAAATGGCTTCCTTTTCACCATGTTCCTCTCTGTATGATCTGTTTCTGAACATTCTGTTCCAGAATTGGGAATTAATAACTGTGACTTAATGATTTCTCAATGATATCATGAGAAGTCATTGTTCTTCACATTTTCAAATTTTATAATTACAGATGTGCCTGTAACCTAATACAGGATTTTAACAAAAATATCTAATTTCAGTTTAGTCTTTTAGTTCATAACTATTGTCAACTGGAGTTGATTTAATTTAAACCTTGATTTTATTCCCAGGCTTAACTATACATTTTCTTTGACAGAGAAACTGGTACTCTTTCCCAGAGCTAACACTTTTGTGTGAGCTTGGAAACATACTTTTTGCTGGTCTCAAGCAGTCCTCTAGTATCAGCTTCCTGAAAGCTGAGATTACAGGCGTGCACCACCACACCCGACTTATGTGTGATTCTGTCTGAATTAAAATCCCATATTTTTCACATGGCCACACTGCCTCCCATCACTGGGGCATAGCCTTACAGCTGAACTCATGAGCCTCAAATCCAAGGCCCAGCTGTCCCACCATTTACTTTCCGGCAAGTAAGCTTCTTGGAGCCTGAGGTCCACGGATAAATTCTCTGCAATACATTTCACACAATCGAATAGATGACTAGGCAGTCCCTCTTAGGGGGGCCTGAATTTTGGCAATGGCAGAAAGTGAGGTTAACAGTCATCGAACTCTTCTCGGAGCCCTGAAAATCAGACTTACAGTCTATATTTTTTAGGGCTATAACAAAAGCAACTGCTGTTTTGGTCTCTATCCTGTCTGTCCTTGGTTTCCTCCCAGTCTTTATAGAATAGTGAAGATATAGTTTATACTAAAGTGTCAAGTGAACTATCAGTATCAAAAGGTATCTTTTATAACTTTTTCGTACTATCTGGGGCTAAGTAATACATTTGTCTAAGTATGTAATCTCTCCTAAAGAATTAGGAGCTGTGAACATTTTTATCAGTGCCTGTTGTAAATGATCTAAGAAAGAAGAGGGATTCTCATATTTCTCTTGATAAAGAGTTTGTAATTTAAAATAATTGGATGACCTTGTCTTTGTCCTTAGATCTTCAAGAATATGTACTTGAAGATGTGTCCAGCTCCATTCTCCTGTCAGCTGTTAGGCTTGCAGAGGTCTTAGATAGGTACTGCTTGGAACTGGTTTTCCATGGCTGCCTATCTTCTGGCCTTCTAAAATTGACAATATTGTATTCATCTTCTAATGTAGTAGTATCTTGTAATGCTGCTTGTCTCATTAGAAGTCAGTGTTATTAAATCTTCCCAGTCTAGTCTGTAGGTCTAAATAAATCCTCTAAAGACCTAAATATACTTATCACAGTCATCTGGGAATTTTCCTTGATCTACTTGGATTGGTTTTAGATCATCAAAGCACAGAGATATATGAACATGGGTAGTCTCATAATATTTTTTTACATTTAGAGCATATATAAGAATTATTTCTTTAACTTTTTTTAAATATAATTAGTACAGGGCCTACAGGGTCTCACTACGCAGATTGAACTCATAGTGATCCTTCTGTTTTCAGCCTTCCACATGCTGGGATTACAGGTGAGTGCCACCACACCCAGTCTCAATCACCTCTCAGGCACCCGCTGGGGTTGGGGCTGCCATGGCATGCTGGGGATCAAATCCTGATCCCTGTGTCTGCCTAAGAGATTTATTTCTTAATGTTAAAAAAGTTTGAAAATAAGGCAATTCTGACCATTTTCCCTTTTTTGATCATGCTAGTTGTAAAATAGTATCATAATTAATACATCTCTCCATTCTATTTTGGCTTTTAGGGTAGCTTGTATGCGTGTGCAGAAAAATATCAAATGGCTGTTTTTTTTCAACACATAAAGCTCATACATCTTCTAGTGCTTAAGAATGTACTCTAAAGGAGTAAGAGACTTCAACATTGAGGGCCAGAGAAATAGCTCAGCAGGCTGAGCACCTGCTTAGGCAAGCACAGGGAGAGGGACCTGGGTTTGATTCCTAGCACCACATACCACACCAGTCCACCTCTGGGCATGCTGAGCCAGCCACTGAGACCAGGCAGGTGTGGTGGAGCACCCCTGTAATTCCAGCACTTGGGAGGCTGAAAACAGGAGGATCATCAACAGTCTGAGCTGCACAGTAAGACCTTGTACCAAATATATATATATATATATATATATATATATATATATATATATATATATAGAGAGAGAGAGAGAGAGAGAGAGAGAGAGAGAGAGAGAGTGACCTCGACATTGAAGTCTACATCCAATTAACTCAGTGGAAGATCTCCAAATGATATAGGAGAATGAAACTCCCAAACTGCTAGATGTCCAAAATGCCAAGTTTATTTTTGCTAAAATTGAGGAATGAATTCTAGACACAATGAAGTTGAAGAGTAGGCAGAATTTATTGATAGAAAGAAAGTTTCTATCTTGGAGGACACAGAAGGGGGCCTGCAAAGTGCAAAGCTAAAAAGATAATTTTTACTTAGGAATTAAACATCTAGGTATAGTATAAATGGAGTATACATTTCTTATGCGATTTAAGTTAGATTTGATTACTCTTAATTTAGGGCTTTTATGAAATCCTTAAGTGAAATCCTTAAGCTGAAACAGTCTAACTGGCAGGTCAAGATCTGACTTTCACACTGCTATTCTACATATTTCCCTCATTGGACAGTTTTTCCTCTCTCTGGCAGGTGTAATGATCATACGTCAAACACCACAACCTCCCTTGGTCCTACTCTGCAAGCAGAATATTCAACTTTAATTGCTAAGATTTGTCTTCCTTTTACCAAAACTTGTACAAGTTATAAAGCTGATATAAAAAGGGCAACTTTTCTTTTTCAGCAGTTAAAATGAATAGCCTCAAGAGATAATTAAAAAAAAACTTATTAAAGCATTTTTAAAGAGTATGTCAATGACAGCTACTGTTTATATCCTGTGGAAATCAATTGTAGACCTGGTGGTGCTTTCTAGAAATGTCTTTAATGAAAGTTTTACTTGGTTTACTGGGTATTCTTATTTTTAAAAAAAGAAAAAAAAACCTTTAACCATCATTTCCTCCTTGATGAGGCACTCTTACTCAGTGGTTTAAATATCACAGTTATTTACCCTCTTTCACACTCTAAAGCCTTTGTTTGAAGCAAGGCATGCAGCCAAAATAATAAGAAGGAAAAATGTCTCAATAGCAATTAAGCACATAGCATTAGAGCTGGTGTTAAGATACACGATTCAATTTACAGAATTATGGAAAAGCTCTTTCAAACATCAGTTCCAGAGCTCTACACATTAGAGAAATTCTATCTTCCTTCCAAAATCTAAAGAAAAAAATGTTCATTTTTAGTGGACAATCAAGAACAGAACCAAAAAATAGTTATTATCACAGAAACTAAGTTGTACATTGTATACAGAAGATGGAGGAAGCTTATATAATTTTAACTGAATAGATATATCCTAGGATCCTATTAGATGGATACAGCAATATTCAGAGAAACAAAATTTTACACCCTGAATTATGTGATGATTCCAAGTCTAGTAGCTACCACAGGTGTGTCCCTGTGTCCTTCTTAGGTCCTGGGCTATGTTGTCGGAGGAACATTAGAAATATAATAATTCTTGGCCAAGAAGAGTGACAATTTAGTAGGAATGACAGTTGTGGAGCAGATAAAGGAAAGTACAGTGTCAGAGACTAGAGCATACTTGGGAACACAGTTAAAGGTAGATTTAAGGAACTTCACATTGCTTACTCTGGGGCATCTTCACAGTAGAAGTGACATTTGAACCAGATTTTGAAGAAAAAGTTTTCTGGCCCTGGGATGGCAGGGATGATGGTAGTAAATGGAGAAATAGCATCTTCAAATAAGTAGCACCATGTATTTGGTGGGGTATGAGATGACGCCAAGATTCTTATCTCGAGTGAACAGGAAGAGAAGTATAAGGAAGTGAGGGCAAAGTGCACTATAATGCATTTAATTGGAGCTTGCTGTATTTGAAATGTGTGTGATTATTCCAGATGAAATATCCAGTCAGTAGTGACTATGTAACACAAAATTGATGTAATGAGGCTATTGGAAACATTTTTTTCTGTAATTCTGTCTCATTTTAACTAAAATACTTACGAAATGATTTACTATTTGTCTTTCTTTTTCTTTTCAAAATCATTTAAGAAGTCAGGCATGATGATGCATGCCTATAATCCTAGCACACAGGAGGTTGAGGTAGAGGATTATTATAAGTTTCAGATCAGCCCAGGCTACAAAATGAGACTGTCTCAAAAAAAAAAAGTCTCTGCACTTTGGTATGTTTAATATGCCTATTATAGGAGATGTACAAATCTAATTAGTATTTCATGGACACTAACTATATACAGTGTCATTGATTTTATTGAGAATGTATCAAAGGAGTTGTTTCATTTTGTAGCAGCAGCTTATGTCTTTCCATAATTTCTTAGTGATGATAATATACAGCCTTTGAGGAAAGAATTTCTAATAACCTAGCCTTAGTGTGGCATAAAGTGAAGGCTGTTCTTGCTAAAGAGTGGATTGCCTTAGAAGTGCTGGATAGGCTGGGGCATCTGTGATGGGCTTGGGATTCAGGAGGTGTAGCATGAATATAGTGAATTCCTAGCGAAGAGGAAAGGAAGTGATTCTAGATTTCATGTCTCCCTCAGACAGTCTCAATAATCCCACCTCTTTAGAGATACTAGTTCAATATTCAACTTCCAGCACCAGAATTTGTTTGTCTGTGGGCCACCTTCTGCCTTTTCTGTTTATTTTGAATGCCTACTGGAAGGCCAGAAGCGCAAGAGAATTAATGTGTTCTAGGAGAAGCTTTCAGCAGATGCCTAATAGGAGTCCATGTGTAGATGTCCCAGCTTGTACACCCATTTGCTTGGAGAACCAGTGTTCACACTTGATACTGTTGGAGTGTAGTGGGATGACACTCCAGTCACCCACAGTGGCAGCTAGCTGAACAACATACTCTTCATTGGCTATTTT